>JARQOD010006029.1:0-45000 GCA_033576555.1 Oophaga sylvatica | reverse complement strand
GCGGAGGTTACGTTTTCTACCACGTGTGGAGAAATAAGACATGTGGTGGGAGTGGTAAAAACTTTTCCACATGGGACTATGTTGGGAAGAGACTTGCCTCTGTTCTGGTCCCTATGGGAGACCAGGGTTAACCCTCCCAAGGTAAATGTTATTCCGTGCGCGGAACCCGAAAATCCCGAGTCAAGGATACACGCCGTAGGGGTCGCCAACCTAGGGACAGAGTGTAACCCTGATAAGTTTCCCCTAGAGGTATTGGCAGGAGAGGTCGATGAGACCCCACTGATCCCCAAGCTGGAAGTGTCTTCTGGTAAGTTCGGGACAGCTCAGCTGAAGGATCCCACTTTTGTTCGGGCCCAAGAAAGGCTGATAGAGATAAATGGAGTGGCTCAGCAACCGGGTGCTGAGACAGTTTCTCCCCGCATGGCTATACACCAGGAGTTGTTATATAGGGTGGATAAAATCCGGGATGAGGTGGTGGAACATCTGGTGGTGCCCCAATCCTACCGTCATACCTATGTGCTCGACATGTCTCACATTCACATGCTGGGAGGGCACTCGGGGACCAAAAGATGCAGGAGCACATACGGCAGAGTTTTTTTTGGCCTGGGGTCTATGCGGAGGTCCAGAGGTTCTGTGACACGTGTCCGGAGTGCCAACTAATCTCACCCATCGCGAACTATCAGAGTCTATTGGTACCTCTGCCCATCATAGAGGTACCCTTTGAGCGGATAGCAATGGATTTGGTGGGCCCTATAGTGAAATCTGCCCGGGGCCACCAGCATATGCTGGTCATAGTGGATTACACCACGCGGTACCCAGAGGCGATACCACTTTGCTATACCTCGGCAAAATTAATCGCCCGCAAGCTGTTTGCAATGTTTTGTCGCCTGGGGCTGCCAAAGTAGATCCTTACCAATCAGGGGACTCCTTTTATGTCCAAGGTGACCAAGGAGCTATGCAAACTGCTCCAGATCAAACAGCTAAGCACATCGGTGTACCAGCCACAAACCAATGGTCGCTAAGGATGGGAGGATTTGGGACATGTTATTGCTCTATCTGATGTTCGCTATCCAGGAGGTACCCTTGTGGTAATACCAAAGCCAGACAGGTCATTACAATTATGTAATTACTTCAGAAAATTAAATGAAGTATCAAAATTTGATCTTTATCCCATGCTCCGTGTGGATGAGCTAATTGAGAGACCGGAGAAGGCCCAGTACTTCACCACGCTCGATCTCACAAAATATTACTGGCAGGTCCGATTGACAGAGTCGGCGAAAGAAAAGACCACTTTTATAACGCCAGAGGGTTTCTATAACTATGTTGTCCTGCTTTCGGATCACATGGGGCTCTGGACAGTTCCAAAGGCTGATGGACATAGTGTTAGAGCCACATCGAAAATATGTCTTGGCGTATTTAGATGACAGTCATTTTCAGTACGGATTGGAATACCCACCTCTCCCAGGTACAAGCAGAGCTGGAGTCCCTCAGAATCGCGGGGTTAATAGCAAACCCAAATAAATGCACGATAGGACTCACGGAAGCCCGGTACTTAGGTTACGTTATCTGCAGCGGGGTTATCAAACCTCAAGTAAACAAGATCGAGGCCATTCAAAACTGGCCCAAGCCGTTAAGTACAAAACAGGTGAGGGCGTTTCTCGGCATCATTGGGTACTACCGCCGGTTTATACCCAATTTTGCTGGGAAATCGACGCCCCTAACTGACCTGTTAAAAGGTAAGAAGTCAGTTATGGTCCAGTGGAATCCTCAAGTGGAGGAAGCATTCCAGTCCCTGAAGTTTTCGTTGTGTGGACAGCCGGTTCTCATCATCAGCCCCAACTTCAAACACACATTTATTGTGCAGATAGATGCCTTGGAGGTAGGTTTAGGAGAAGTGCTGTCGCAAGAGGTGAATGAGGATGAGCATCCAGTCACCTACTTGAGCAGGAAACTGACCCCGGCAGAGAAAAATTACAGCGTACTAGAGAAGGAGTGCTTGGCGATTAAGTGGGCCTTGGAGTCCCTACGCTATTTGCTCGTCGGGTTGAGAAACGCAAAAGAGAGGAATGCTCGAGTCACCAAATGGTTCCTGTCCCTACAAAACTTTAGTTTCTCAGTGGAACATCGGGCGGGGAAGTCACAGGGAAATGCGGATGCCCTGTCACAGGCCCCCTGTATGGTGACAAATGTTCAACTCCACAAGTTTAAATAGAGGGAGGGGGTGTAGCATCGGCGTCCCGGCCCTCTGCCAGGCAGGGACGCCGTTCCCCTTACCAGCGCTCTGCGTCCTCAGCGCCCCCAGCGTCCTCAGCGCCCCCAGCGTCCTCGGCACCCCAGCATCCTCGGCGTCCTCATTCCGCCCTGCTGGGCCCGCGCGCTCCTTCCCTGCTGCTGGACTTAAGGCGCGCGCCCGCGCCCTCCCCCGCTCTTAAAGGAGCCGCGCGCATTTTCCAAATTAGTCTCCGGCCAATGCCGGAGGACTCCACCCTATATTAAGGGCTTCCTCCTTAATGGAGGTGCCCGAGCAATGTTGTTGTTGCACTGTATAACTCTGCTTCAACCCTCAGCTCCTGTTTCCAGTTGCCTGCCTGTTACCCGTCTGTTTGCTGTCTGCCATCTGACTGCAGCCCTCCCCGGAGGTTCGGACATCACCTGCAGTGATCCCCGGCGATTACAGAGACTCTTGCCTGCTCACTTGGGAGCGATCATCTGCCATCCGACTGCAGCTCTATCCGAAGGTTCGGACTTCACAGCAGTGATCACCGGCTACTTCAGAGACTCTTGCCTGCTCACTTGGGAGCGATCATCTGCCATCAGACTGCAGCCTACCAGGAGGCTCCAACATCTCAGGTCGTATAAGCCTGTCTATTCAGAAACTGTCCTGGTCACTTACTGTGACAACCTGCCTGTCCAGAGACTGCCCTGGTCACTTGCTGTGACAACCTGCCCGTCCAGAGACTGCCCTGGTCACTTGCTGTGACAACCTGCCTGCCCAGAGACTGCCCGGTCACTTGCTGTGACAACCTGCCTGCCCAGAGACTGCCCTGGTCACTTGCTGTGACAACCTGCCTACCCAGAGACTGCCCTGGTCACTTGCCGTGACAACCTGCCTACCCAGAGACTGCCCTGGTCACTTGCCGTGACAACCCGCCTACCCAGAGACTGCCCTGGTCACTTCCGTGAATTCCTGTCCGTATTCCCGGGCGCCACCTGCTCTCTTACAAGTATACTGTCTTGTATAATAAAGCTCAGTGGTTTCACCTACCAGACCCGTTACAGTTTGCTCGGTCCATGGAACCCGGTGGCACCCAAACCCCTTCACTCCGGAATTGTGTCATGAACTATCTCGCCAGAGGTCGCAACAGGAGGCCATCCTGGGTCACCTGCGGAACGTCAATTCCCGCCTGGACACTCTGAATTCATCACCAGCAACCACCGCTGGAGCCATGACTCATAATCCGGCAGCCTCGCTGCTTCCCAATTCCGTGGTTTCCATTCCCGGACCCCGACTTTCAGCTCCTCCTAGGTTTGGAGGCGACCCTGCTCTGGCTCGTGGTTTTATTAACCAGTGCACCCTGCATTTCGAACTCCTGGCACACCAGTTTAACTCTGACCGGGCCAAAATTGCCTTCATCATGTCCCATCTCACCGGAGAGGCTCTGGCCTGGCTTAATCCTCTCTGGGAGAGAGAAGATCCTCTGGTATCTGACCTGCCTGCTTTTCTCTCGGCCTTCCGGAAGGTATTCGACGAACCTGGACGGAAGACCTCCTCTGCATCATCTCTGTTGCGTCTCCGTCAGGAGAGTCTCACCGTTGGTCAATATGTCATACGGTTCCGTACTCTAGCCTCAGAGTTGGCTTGGGACAATAACGCCCTGATTTCGGTCTTCTGGGAGGGTCTGTCCGGCCGTATTAAAGATGAACTTGCCGGTCGGGACATTCCAACCTCCCTTGATGATTTAATAAATCTTGCCAATCGAATTGATCTACGGTTCCAGGAACGTGCCAAAGAGGTCACCCGTGAGAGAGGGTTTCCTCGTCTTGCACCCTCGTTTCAGAGACCTATGACCCCTTCCGTTTCTCCCCAGATGCACACTGCTGAGCCTATGCAGGTCGACCAGACCAAGATGGTCAAAGCCCGTCAGGACTCACGCCGTGCCGAGAGGAGTTGCTTCTACTGGCAGTAAGGAGCACTGGATCCGTACCTGTCCGGAGAGGTCGGGAAACGCCTGTGTCTAGGTTCGCTCGGAGAGGTCCACCTAGACCAGAATAAATCCTCTTCATCTCTGCTGCTGTCTGTCTCTATTCTCATCGGTAAGAACCGTTACTTCGAACTGGCCCAACTTGATTCTGGAGCAGCTGGGAATCTAGTTTCACAGGCTCTAGTAGAGAAGTATCGCATTCCCACCAAACCTCTGGTTGAACCAGTATCTGTTGCTGCTGTGGATGGGGGTCTCCTACCTCGTCCCATCCAACTTATCACCGAAGCCATAACCTGCAGGTGGGAATGTTGCATTCTGAGAGCATCTCGTTTCATGTTTTACCTGGACTCTCTCATGCTTTCTTACTAGGTCTGCCTTGGCTCCAAAAACATGCACCCGTGCTCGACTGGCAGAATGGAGAGATTCTTCGCTGGGGACAGGACTGTCATAAAACGTGTCTGGTGCCTGTCCATCCCGTCCGTTCTTCTCCTACACCTGCTAATCTACCTGGACTCCCGATTCCATATTGGTCATTCGCGGATGTCTTTAATAAAAAGGAAGCAGAGACATTACCCCCGCATAGACCATATGATTGCCCGATCGACCTGCTACCCGGTACTACGCCTCCCGAGGGCGTATTTACCCATTGTCCGCTGCAGAGACCAGGTCGATGTCAGAATATATCGAGGAGAATTTAGCGAAAGGATTCATCCGTAAATCTACCTCCCCCGCGGGAGCAGGTTTCTTTTTTGTAAAAAAGAAAGACGGATCTCTCCGTCCCTGTATTGACTACAGAGGCCTAAATTTGATCACAGTGAAGAATAAGTACCCTCTTCCGCTCATTCCGGAGTTGTTTGATCGTCTTAGAGGGGCTAGAGTCTTCACTAAACTGGATCTTCGTGGAGCATACAACCTGGTTCGTATCGTCGAGGAGATGAATGGAAGACGGCATTCAACACCCGGGATGGCCACTACGAGTATCTGGTTATGCCCTTTGGTCTCTGTAATGCTCCAGCAGTCTTTCAGGAGTTGGTCAATGACATCTTCCGGGACCTCCTCTACTCCTGCGTTGTGGTGTACCTTGACGACATCTTGGTCTTCTCTCCGGATCTCCAGTCTCACCGGAGGGATGTTTGTCAGGTTCTGCTCAGGCTCAGGCAGATCACCTCTTCGCCAAATATGAGAAGTGCCTCTTTGAGCAGACCTCGCTTCCGTTTCTGGGCTACATTATCTCTCAGACAGGCCTACGAATGGATCCGGAGAAACTGTCTGCCATCAGAAGTGGCCCCGACCAGAGGGGTTGAAGGCCATTCAGCGGTTCCTGGGATTCGCTAACTATTACCGTCTCTTCATACCGCACTTCTCTTCCAGGACTGCTCCAATCTCAGCGCTCACCCGCAAGGATGCTAACCCCAAACAGTGGACGCCCGAAGCAGAGGAGGCCTTTCTTTCCTTGAAACAAGCCTTCTCTTCCGCTCCAGTGCTGCATCGCCCGGACGGCAACAAGCAGTTCTTCCTGGAGGTTGACGCTTCCTCTGCTGGAGCCGGAGCGGTACTTACTCAAAAATCTTCATCCGGGAAGATGGTTTCCTGTGGTTTCTTCTCCAAACTCTTCTCCTCCTCCGAGCGCAACTACTCCATAGGAGATCGAGAGTTATTGGCCATTAAATTGGCATTGGAGGAGTGGCGTTACCTACTCGAGGGGGCTCTTCATCCGGTAATCATCTACACGGACCACAAAAATCTGTCTTACCTTCAGCATGCTCAGAGACTTAACCCTCGCCAAGCCCGGTGGTCCTTGTTTTTTGCCCGTTTTGATTTTCTCTTGCATTTTCGCCCGGCTGACAAAAACATCAAGGCGGATGCCTTGTCCCGGTCCTTCCTGGTGTCGGATCTCGAAGATGAGCCTAAACATATCATCGATCCCGCCAGAGTGATGCAGGTGGCTCCCGTGAGTCTAAACCGTCTCCCTCCTGGTAAGACGTTCGTATCAGAGACTGATCGGAAGAGAATTCTACATTGGGGTCATTCGTCTAAACTCGCTGGCCACGCTGGTCAGAAAAAGACCCTCCAACTCATTACCCGGCATTATTGGTGGCCTACCCTGTACAAAGACGTAATAGACTTTGTTTCTGCCTGTGTCTCCTGTGCCCGCAACAAAGTTCCGAGACACCTGCCTGCCGGCCGTCTTCTTCCGCTTCCTGTACCCGCTGCTCCCTGGCAACATATAGCTATGGACTTCATTACGGATCTGCCCGTCTCTGCCGGTTGTACGTCATTTGGGTGGTCGCTGACCGCTTTTCCAAGATGGCTCACTTCATTCCTCTGCCAGGTCTTCCGTCTGCACCCGAGTTGGCTAAAGACTTTATCCGCCACATCTTCCGTCTCCATGGTTTGCCTCGTCACATTGTGTCGGATCGTGGGGTACAGTTCACTTCACGTTTCTGGAGAGCTACTTGTAAGTTACTAGACGTCACCTTGGATTTCTCCTCCGCTTACCACCCACAGTCCAATGGACAAGTTGAGCGAATAAATCAGAATCTGACCAGCTATCTCCGACACTTCGTTAATGCTCATCATTCTGATTGGGTGGAGCTCCTGCCTTGGGCCGAATTCTCTTACAATAATCACGAGAGCGAATCGTCCACCAAGTCTCCGTTTTTTATAGTCTTCGGTCAGCACCCTCGGATTCCTGTCCCCGTTTCCATCTCTGTGGACAATCCAGCTGCGGAATCTCTGGTTAGAGAATTCTCCTCCATCTGGGAGAGTACCCGGTCCGCACTCATTCAGTCATCCGAGCGCATGAAAAGACATGCTGACAAGAAACGTCTGGATCCTCCTCAATTCCGTCCTGGGGACAAAGTCTGGCTTTCGTCCAAATATGTTCGGCTCAAAATTCTTTCCTACAAGTTAGGTCCTCGGTTTATCGGTCCTTTTGAGGTCATCAGGCAGATCAACCCAGTGTCCTATAAACTGAAACTCCCGGCCAATTTGCGAATTCCTAACTCTTTTTATGTGTCTCTCCTCAAACCTGTGGTACTTAACTCTTTTTTCAAGTCTACAGGTACACCTCCTGCTCCAGTGTATGCTGATGATGAATTTGAGGTAGAGAACATTCTGGCCACAAAAAGGGTAGGAAGAAAGACTTATTTTTTGGTGGATTGGAAGGGGTTTGGTCCTGAGGAGAGAACGTGGGAGCCTCGGGAGAACATCCATGCCCCTCTCATCCTAGCTAAATTTCTTTCTGGCCTAAAGAGGGGGGGGCCTAGAGGGGGGGTACTGTAGCATCGGCGTCCCGGCCCTCTGCCAGGCAGGGACGCCGTTCCCCTTACCAGCGCTCTGCGTCCTCAGCGCCCCCAGCGTCCTCGGCACCCCCAGCATCCTCGGCGTCCTCATTCCGCCCTGCTGGGCCCGCGCGCTCCTTCCCTGCTGCTGGACTTAGGGCGCGCGCCCGCGCCCTCCCCCGCTCTTAAAGGAGCCGCGCGCATTTTCCAAATTAGTCTCCGGCCAATGCCGGAGGACTCCACCCTATATTAAGGGCTTCCTCCTTAATGGAGGTGCCCGAGCAATGTTGTTGTTGCACTGTATAACTCTGCTTCAGCCCTCAGCTCCTGTTTCCAGTTGCCTGCCTGTTACCCGTCTGTTTGCTGTCTGCCATCTGACTGCAGCCCTCCCCGGAGGTTCGGACATCACCTGCAGTGATCCCCGGCGATTACAGAGACTCTTGCCTGCTCACTTGGGAGCGATCATCTGCCATCCGACTGCAGCTCTATCCGAAGGTTCGGACTTCATCAGCAGTGATCACCGGCTACTTCAGAGACTCTTGCCTGCTCACTTGGGAGCGATCATCTGCCATCAGACTGCAGCCTACCAGGAGGCTCCAACATCTCAGGTCGTATAAGCCTGTCTATTCAGAAACTGTCCTGGTCACTTACTGTGACAACCTGCCTGTCCAGAGACTGCCCTGGTCACTTGCTGTGACAACCTGCCCGTCCAGAGACTGCCCTGGTCACTTGCTGTGACAACCTGCCTGCCCAGAGACTGCCCGGTCACTTGCTGTGACAACCTGCCTGCCCAGAGACTGCCCTGGTCACTTGCTGTGACAACCTGCCTACCCAGAGACTGCCCTGGTCACTTGCCGTGACAACCCGCCTACCCAGAGACTGCCCTGGTCACTTCCCGTGAATTCCTGTCCGTATTCCCCGGGCGCCACCTGCTCTCTTACAAGTATACTGTCTTGTATAATAAAGCTCAGTGGTTTCACCTACCAGACCCGTTACAGGGGGTATCTGAGGCAGTGACCAGTGTTATATGCGAGGGTCGCTATGTGTCCCCCAGGATATGTAAAGAAGCATATGGAGGCCGTGGGAGTGCATTGCAGCCACAGGCCTAGCTGTGGTTGCAATGCAGATTAAAAGTGAGTGTTGGTCTTGGGGCAAGCTATTTGTCCAAGGCAGATTTAAGAAAACCTGCTCTGGGCTTTTATTTTGGAAATGGACTACAGGATGGTAGTGGGGCGGTCCGTTTCCTTCCCGGCCATGTTTTCCATGTGGCCTAAGGCCACAGGTTCCTTGTAAAAGCCCCTACAGCAAAGGATGGCGTGTGTCAGTTTTGGTTTTGCAACTGTGCGGAGCAGAAGGCTCTGCAGAGCCAACCTGTGTGAAGCAACACAGAGACATAGCAGAGCCAACAGGCCTGGCACCCTCAACGTACATGGTGTTGCAGGCGCCACGGCAACCGGTCCCGGTGCAGACTAGCTTGTTTCCCTGCTGCAAGCAGGAAGATAACGTATGCTGTTTATGTTGTGAGTTTTGGACATTAAACTACGTTTACTTTGAACTTTTCCTGGGTTACTGCCTGTCTGTCACACTGCACCTACCCCGCTGCACTACAGCTGTCACACCAAATAATGATTTGATTTAGATTTCTCCTTTGTTCATTCTCTTTATATTTTGCTAATTGATAAAAATAAACTATTACCTAGGAATGAGCAGACCCATGGATGTTCAGGTCATGCGAAGAATTATATTACTATTTTTTTAGAGCACCATTGATTCCATGGTGCTGTACATGAGAAGGGGTTACTTACAAAACACAATACAAATTACAATGAACAAACTAATAGTGACATATAGGTACAGAGGGGAGAGGACCCTACCTTTGTGGCCTTACAGTCTACATTATAATGGAGAAGGAGACAGTAGGTTCAGGGGTTTCGACTGCTCTGGTGTTGGTGATATGGCAGCGGAGTCATTACTAGCTGTAACCTGTTTTGAACACATGGGTTTTCTGCTTGAAAATTCCAAATGTAAGGGAAAATTAGTTATTTTGGGCCACTGAATTCTACAGGATGGGGATACTCAGGAGAAGTCTTGCAGGCGACTGTTTGAGAAACGTACGACTGTGGAGAAGAAAATGAAGTCTTGGGTGGACTAGAGATTACGTGGTCAGTGATAACGGAAGATTAGTTCAGAGATATATGGGGAGACATATTATGGACGGATTTTGTAGGTCAGTGTTAGTAGCTTGAAGTGGATATGTTGTGGAATTGGGAGACAATGAAGCGATTTGCAGAGGGGAGAAGGAGGCGTAGCGAGGACATACGTTAATAAGTAGGGCAGCAGAGTTAAGGACGGACTGGAGAGGTGTGATGATGCGATGGGGGATGATGAGGTCCTAGAACCCACATGAAGTCAAGGCCATCCGAGTGACATGGGTAGTTTGTAGGAAGAGTTGGTGGTCACGCTGCACCAGCTGCACACCAAACGAGGGAGGATGGTGCAAAACCACTGAGGTCAGACCTTAGCCATACTTGGCATGGCTGTGATGGCTCCGGAAGTGCCCACAACCTAAAAGCTTGTTGATTGGCTGTGTTGCAGTCTTTCAACAAACTTGATTAGGCATTTGTAATAAAAATAGCACTGCACTCTCAGGCAGGAATTCCATGCAAAATAGAACAAATTTTATTGTAACAACCAACCAAAGTGAGAAGCATGATAATCAAAGCGACATGAAAGTGACGTTTCGACTCTCCCGAGTCTTTTTCAAACGCCGCTGAGAATTGCTTCAGAAGAAGTTTTTAAAGGGAAATTAATGCATTGCTGTTGCAATGGAATAGTCTAGAGCCAAACTCAGGAAGAGGTATCTCCCCAAGGGAAGGCCTGGGATGTAAAACTGGATGTAGTGTCACTACTACCCAGCAAGACGCGGGAGCGTCGCTGCCTCACACCATCTTAAGACTATACACCTTTCAACTTGAAAGTCCTTAATTGCTATTTATTCAACAACCATCCAGTTTTACATCCCAGGCCTTCCCGTGGGGAGATACCTCTTCCTGAGTTTGGCTCTAGACTATTCCATTGCAACAGCAATGCATTAATTTCCCTTTAAAAACTTCTTCTGAAGCAATTCTCAGCGGCGTTTGAAAAAGACTCGGGAGAGTCGAAACGTCACTTTCATGTCGCTTTGATTATCATGCTTCTCACTTTGGTTGGTTGTTACAATAAAATTTGTTCTATTTTGCATGGAATTCCTGCCTGAGAGTGCAGTGCTATTTTTATTACTAATTTGGGATTTATTCCATGACACTAGCACCTCGCCATTTATAGATTCGAGTGCACAACAATTATCTTCTATTGATTAGGCATTTGAACGCGAACAGTAAACCAAACATCCTATTAAAAGTCCATGTTCAGGGTTTAGTACCAGACACTCAGGTTCTCTCATCCCCATTGTTAACACTTATTTTTTAAATCGTTCTTACTTTGCAGCATTTTTCCACACCTATCTAAAGTTTTTGTACTATGCTATAGATTCAGCATCCGTGATAGGTAGAGGCTACAGAAACCCACGGAGGCATAAGGTGATCGATTCTCCACTAACTGATTGTTGCAACATTCCAAATCCAACATCCTCCAGTGTTTACATAGTGGATTTCCACCAATGAGAGCTCATTTCCAACTTCTACCAGTTAAAGAAGCATTCCAATCAACATATGTATCCTCTTAATATAGTGCAATCATCATATTATATAGCACTTCTATCCAGCTAATTATTCTCTTTTCCATTAGGTCTATGACATCACGTGATTAAAAACCGACTAGCTGAATTCTTCTAAGCTCTATGTAGAAACAGGAGGTTAATTTTCTAGTTATGACTCATGAGTAGAGATGAGCGACTTTCCCTTTTGTCGTGTCGAGTCGGGTTTCACGAACCCGACTTTCGCAAAAGTCGGGTCGAACAAAATCGTCCGACTATCGGGAAAAGTCGGGGGTCCGACTGAAACACGAAACCCAATGCAAGTCTAGGGAAATGTAGTGCTCTGGGTGAATGTACCAGCAGAATCATCTAGCAGTGGCTATGCATCATGATGTGCACTCCATCTCTGATTCATGTTGGACTGGGGAATTGAGAATTTGACTTGATTATCCAGGCATGGTATGTGAAAAGAGCTCCATGGAGTAATCTGAAGTGTCGGCTGCTGCATCCTTCACTTTTGGTGGGGGTGAAGCACACAAGGAAAGGTGTTGTTCCTGACCAGGAGCCAGCACTGACGACTCAGTCCTTGCATTTTTTTAAACTTCAGAAGAGGAGGCGATATACAAAATAATGGAAACACCTAACGTTTTGGCATCATCATCTTCGAACATGTTATAAACATGCAAACCGTGACATATGGTAATGTTTTGTAGTTGATTATTTGTGTTATGTCATATGTGTATGTAAATTGACTGTTTGTTTTGCATAATTGTAAGAACATTGATGAGAAACTGATACCAATGGCAGACCTCTTGGATTTTCAAAGAGGCCAAATTGTTGGTGCTCGGATGGCCGGCGCTAGTGTAACCAAAAGTGGCCGAATGCTTGGCGTGTCAAGAGGTACTGTCTCCAAAGTAATGACTGCGTTTGAAAGAGAAGGAAAAAAAGCAACTGAAAAAGAAAAGAAAGGTACATTTCATAGAAGACGAAAATATCCATGAGAGTATACGACAGGCATATGAATCCGCAGGAGAGGAAGATTCTAAGGATTCTCAGCGGGAGGATACTGAACAGTCACCCATTGGAAAGCGAAAATCCCCCCTTCTTCTCATCCCATATTTGACGCTACTCTGGCTGCCTGGAAAACATTTGCTAAACAGAAAAGAGGTACTAATAAATTAACCTTCCATAAAAATCTCCCTCTCCACTTAATCTGTTCCCTTTACCATACAGCCATCGATCCTATTTTGGCTGAACATGACTGTGAGGTCGGGACTGCCACCATCTTAGATAGGGCCTGTACCAGCCTCCATTTTGTCAGTTCACAGAGCCACAAACTTCTAACTACGCAGGGCCTATTAGCATATTCAGTACGACCAGTTTTGATGTCCACTATGAATCAATAGGGCTTTAACATGCTAATTGGTTTAGGCCAGTGTCTGAATGGGATGGTCATTGGTATGTTGAATGGCTCGGACTCAGGCCAGTGTTTCCTGCTCCATATGAATTGCAGGCTAGTTAATATGCGTGCTTCAAAGCAAAGGGGAAGGACCTAGCAGTTTTAAGAACTGTAGCCATGAAGAAGCTGGGGGCATTCCATTTTCTCACAGCAGCAAGAAACACAAGGGACAGACCTTGCCAAGGGGGTAGCAACACATGCTTTGGGGACTATCCAGCAACTGAAGACTGTACCTGGGGACGGCAGAGCCCCCCTGCCTTCCCATGAAAATACTACCCGGTAATATTGATCTATAGCTTATACCTTTAAGCCTTGTACATTATCGTTGTATTTTTACTCTGACTGCATTAAGACTCCAGGCCAGGAACAGAACCCAGACGTTGTCATAATTGCAATCAGCCAGGACACTTTAAGGCTGCGTGTCCCAGCGCCAGAAGCCCCCATCCCTGTCCCAGAAATCGACCACTGTTTTGTGTGTGGGAGGGGGTGGTGGGAGGTCCCTAGACAATTACCAACCCGTCACCATCGGCCGCTCAGCGGTCATGGGACTGCGGGACACAGGCGCTGAACGAACCCTGGTACGCCCTGAGGTGGTGTCCCCTCAAGACTTGGTACCTGGGAAAACCCTTTCCGTCTCCGGAATTGGAGGCGTTGAACCGGCGCTGGCCGTTGCCAAGGTGTATTTGGACTGGAGCGCCGGGAGGGGGATGCGGGAGGTGGGAGTAACGCCGAATATTCCTGCAAATGTGTTGCTTGGGACCGATTTGGGGCGGCTAGTGTCCCAGTATGTGGCCACTGAACCCCCAAGTTCGGCTCCCCAAGAATGTCATGACTCTACTGTGAATGCTAATGTTAATGTATTGAATGTGCCTCCAACAGTGGAGGAGGGAGTGAAACCTGATGGTAAGCCATGCACTGACACTACACACACAGGGCTCACAGTGAGGACAGGTGAGGAGGCTGCACGGGAGAGCTCAGAGGTTGAGGGAGGGGCTGCTATGGGCAGTGTAGGGCCCCTAAGTGAACCCAGCCTGCTGAGTCTAGGGCCCCTGCAGGAAGAGGAACAGGCCATGGAGGGAGGGGGCGTCCGGGAGAGGAGCCACCAGGTAAGACCCCAGGGCAGGAGTTCCCCACATCCGGGATGTCAGGAAGTCAGGGAAGTCTGCCTGACCCGGCGACTTGGTCAGGGGACGAGGGAAAGCAGGCGCTACCCGTGGTCTCAGCGGTCGTGGCCGCTGTTACCAGGAGTGGGAGCGCTGAAGCCCAAGGAGCCTCGCGGAGGTCCGACGGTTTCCCCCTCTCCGACCAAGTGGCTGCCGAGTCAGACAGTAGCCAGGAGACAGATCCCGGGGAACTGACAGAGGACATGGCAGTTTCATCAATTCTTGCCACATCAAGTCAGGGATTTCAGGCAGCGTTGGAAGCTGACCCTAGCCTGAAGACTCTCAAGGAACAGGCGGCACAGCCTCCCCTGGAGTCCGACCGCGAGCGAGTGGTCTGGGACCAGGGACGGCTGTACCGGGTAACGGTCCAGCAGGGTTCACCGGAGGCGTGGCCCAGGGACCGACAGTTAGTGGTACCCCATCCGTTCAGGGCGGAATTGTTGCGGATCGCACATGAGATTCCAATGGCCGGACACCTAGGGATCACTAAAACCAGGGCCAGGCTAGCTCAGCATTTCTACTGGCCTGGAATGAGGACCGAGGTGATAGCCTACTGCCGTTCGTGTGACACCTGTCAGAGGGTGGGGAAGGCGGGGAGGCGCCCCAAAGCCCCACTGGTAACTCTGCCCATCATCGAAGAGCCTTTCTCGAGGGTGGCTGTGGATCTCATTGGACCTCTGTCCACTCCCAGCCGCTCCGGGAAATGCTTCATACTAACGGTAGTGGACTATGCCACCCGGTACCCGGAGGCGGTAGCTTTGTCGTCCATTCGGGCCGACAAAGTGGCCACTGCCTTACTGGAGATTTTCTCCAGAGTTGGGTTTCCCAAGGAAATGCTCACCGACCGAGGGACCCAGTTCATGTCGCAGCTGATGGAGTCTCTCTGTAAGCAGGTACAGGTGCAACATCTGGTGGCCAGCCCGTATCACCCACAGACCAATGGCTTGTGTGAGCGGTTCAATGGCACCTTAAAGCAGATGCTGAAGATGTTGGTCGACTCCCACGGGAGAGACTGGGAGCGGTATCTCCCACACCTGCTGTTTGCCTACCGGGAGGTCCCACAGGCCTCAACGGGGTTCTCCCCCTTTGAGCTCCTGTACGAGCGACGTGTACGGGGGCCCCTTGCTCTGGTGAAGGAAGCGTGGGAAGGGGATTTAGCCACCCCTGGAGTGTCGGTCATTGAGTATGTCATGCGCTTCCGGGACCGAATGATGGCCTTGACGCGGCTGGTGCATGACAATATGGCCCAAGCTCAGGCTGACCAGAAGCGATGGTACGACCAGAATGCTTGTGAGCGGACCTACCAGGTGGGTCAAAAGGTGTGGGTACTGGTCCCCGTACCCCAAAACAAGCTTCAGGCGGCCTGGGAGGGTCCATACCTCGTGCACGAGCAGCTCAACGCCGTCACCTACCTGGTCACCCGGGACCACGCCCGTGGAAGGAGGAAGGCCTTCCATGTGAACATGATGAAGGCCCTCCATGAGCGGGAGGCTTATGCCCAACCAGTGTGCAACCTTTCAGAGGACAGAGAGTCAGAAATCCTTCTGGATCTGCCACCCTAGCCAAAGAGAGGGTGCGGTAGGGCACACGGGGGAACACAGGAATGTGAGGAGGTGTGAGGTCGGGACCGCCACCATCTTAGATAGGGCCTGTACCAGCCTCCATTTTGTCAGTTCACAGAGCCACAAACTTCTAACTACGCAGGGCCTATTAGCATATTCAGTACGACCAGTTTTGATGTCCACTATGAATCAATAGGGCTTTAACATGCTAATTGGTTTAGGCCAGTGTCTGAATGGGATGGTCATTGGTATGTTGAATGGCTCGGACTCAGGCCAGTGTTTCCTGCTCCATATGAATTGCAGGCTAGTTAATATGCGTGCTTCAAAGCAAAGGGGAAGGACCTAGCAGTTTTAAGAACTGTAGCCATGAAGAAGCTGGGGCATTCCATTTTCTCACAGCAGCAAGAAACACAAGGGACAGACCTTGCCAAGGGGGTAGCAACACATGCTTTGGGGACTATCCAGCAACTGAAGACTGTACCTGGGGACGGCAGAGCCCCCCTGCCTTCCCATGAAAATACTACCCGGTAATATTGATCTATAGCTTATACCTTTAAGCCTTGTACATTATCGTTGTATTTTTACTCTGACTGCAATTCCATTGTAATTACGTTGTATAGCTTTACTGTATATTTCTGTAATTATCTAGTGCGCCCTTAAGGCAATTAAACCATAAAATTAATCTCGGGCTGATGCATTTACTCTGATCACGAATCTTAGAATACCCAGTGGGTAACAGGACAACCTCCCCGGCGGCCATTTGCTCTAGGTGCAGTTCCCTTACTGACCTGAGAGACAAAGGGGGCGCCGGAGAGCTGTACCTGTGGAGTTACGTCCCATTGGTGACGTGGGAGGAAAGGGTCGTCCTTCACATTTGGTAGCGGCGGTGGGATCAGAAGCTGTGATATCCGGGCTACAGTGTGGCGGTCGGCTTAGTTCCTCACAATGATGTTAAAAAAATCAAGGATTTGGTCAGTGAATCTAGTCTTATCCCTTTCTCCCAAATCAAAGATAAATTTAAAGTCTCCTCTTCTTCATTCTTCCAGTATCTCATGTTGAAGGATTTGATTGTGCTATTTCTTGCCTCTAAACCAAGCCTATCTGAGCCTGCCGCCAACCTTATTACCAACGTTAATCATCAAATTTTTTGGAGCACCTCTTACATTTATATGTGGCTCAATAAAAGTCATATATTCATCAAGGCCTATAACTTTCGGAAATGGGAACAAGAGTTACATATATTCCCAAGTCCGCAAGAATGGGAACAGGCTTGTTTTATTT
This sequence comes from Oophaga sylvatica, assembly GCA_033576555.1. Taxonomy (NCBI): domain Eukaryota; kingdom Metazoa; phylum Chordata; class Amphibia; order Anura; family Dendrobatidae; genus Oophaga; species Oophaga sylvatica. Next base: position 28,355 of record JARQOD010006029.1, on the reverse strand, counting down.
CCTACTCCGCTTCTATCTCTATGTCGCTCCAAGAAACTCACTATTAAATACTAACACGTTGGTATTACACTCCAGCCCGACTCTCTCTGATTAATGCAGAACACTCCTCGTCCTGCTGGAGAGGTTGTGGCCAATATGGCAGATTGCTTCATATACTCTGGTACTGTCTGGTACTCTGATACAAGGTACTATAGTGAAAATATTAGAAATGTCCGTATATATTTCATGAGGCAGACAATGACGCTCACAGGCTCAGTATGGATTACACAAGAATATAATAAGAAGAAAAAGGGTACTGTATCAGCAGATACCATGTACATATAGTATAGTCAAAACATTCTAAATCTCAGTATATATTTCAGAAGGCAGCCACTGACGCTCTCAGGCTCAGTATGTATTACACAATAATATAAAAAGCTGAAAAAGGGTACTGTATCAGCAGATACCATGTATATATAGTATAGTGAAAATATTGTAAATCTACGTATATGTTTCAGGAGGCAGACACTGATGCTCACAGGTTCAGTATGGATTACACAAGAAGATAATAAGAATAAAAAGTGTTATTGTATCACCAGATACCAGGTATATAAAGTATATTGAAAATATTAAAAATCTCCGTACATATTTCATGAGGCAGACACTGACACTCTCAGGCTCAGTATGAATTACGGAATAATATTAAAAGATAAAAAATGGGTACTGTATGACCAGATACCATGTATATATAGTATGGTTAAAATATTGCCAATCTCCGTATATAATTCAGGAGGCAGACAAAGACGCTCAAAGGCTCAGTATGAATTAGACAAGAACATAAAAAGCAGATCCGCAAGAATTAATCACACATGTGTGCCAATGTTCAAGGTGTCAATGATGCACTTATAGTGTTGGGTGGAGGAGGACTTTCTGGCAAAAAGGGTACTGTATCACAAGCGTCCAGCTGTATACAGTCTAGGGGTCATTGTAAATCTCCGTATATATTTCAGGAGTAACAGACAGACTCTCACAGGCTCAGTATGGATCACACCAGAATATAATAAGAAGAAAAAGGGGTACTGTATCACCAGATACCAGGTATATATAGTATATTGAAAATAAACGAAATCTCCGTACATATTTCAGGAGGCAGACACTGGTGTTGTCAGCCTCAGTATGGATTACACAAGAATATAAAAATTATAAAAAGGTGTACTGTATCACCAGATATCATGTATATATAGTATGCTCAAAATATTGTAAATTTCCGGATATATTTCAGGAGGCAGACACTGACGCTCTCAGGCTCAGTATAGATTACACAAGAATATAATAAGAAGAAAAAGGGGTACTGTTTCTGCAAATACCATGTATATATAGTATGGGGAAAATATTCTAAATCTCAGTATATATTTCAGGAGGCAGCCACTGACACTCTCAGGCTCAGTATGTATTACACAATAATATAAAAAGGGTTGAAGGACGGCCCCCGTCCTTCCACGTCACCAATGTGATGTAACTCCACAGGCACAGCTCTCCGGCACCAAATGTGAAGGACGGCCCCCGTCCTTCCACGTCACCAATGTGACGTAACTCCACAGGCACAGCTCTCCGGCGCCCCCTTTGTCTCTCAGGTCAGTAAGGGAACTGCACCTAGAGCAAATGGCCGCCGGGGAGGGTGTCCTGTTACCCACTGGGTATTCTAAGATTCGTGATCAGAGTAAAAGCATCAGCCCAAGATTAATTTTATGGTTTAATTGCCTTAAGGGCCCACTAGATAATTACAGAAATATACAGTAAGCTATACAACGGAATTACAATGGATTTGCAGTCAGAGTAGAATACAACAATAATGGTACAAGGCTTAGAGGTATTAGCTAGAGGTCAATATTACCAGGTTGTATGGACATGTGGAGGCAGGGAGCTCTGCGATCCCCAGGTGAAAGTCTTAGTTGCTGGACAGTCCCCCAAAACGTGTACCGCTGCTCCCTTGGCAGGTCTGTCCCTTGTTGCTTCTTGCTGCTGTGAGAATGGATCTGGTCTGCCCTTAGCTCACAGTTCTTAAACCTGCTAGGTCCCTCCCCTCGATGTCCGAGGGTGGGAGGATAATCTCCACCCTTAGCCCCCTGTAGAATTTATTCCCAATATCTAGCAAAGGGGTTAACTTTCTCCAGGACGATTGGATCAGGACACGAGAGGTACCAGCGGATGCAGTATGTTTTGCCTGTCACTTGGATATCAAACCTGGCCCGATTGGGTCATTGTGGATGGCCAATCTCTATATCTCAGTCCCCCAAGCCATCACTGACTCGGTCCGCCCGAGGTCCGCCGGGTCACACAGATATTTTTATGAGAATGTACCTACAAAGATGTGCTCATAATTCATAATCCTAGAATGGAGCCTTCGTGTCTGGAAGATACAATTGGTGTGCTTCTGTGTCCGGCTGGCAGGTATAATCTAATTGAAGCCTCTACTTTGAAGCACGCATACTAATCGGCCTGGCTATTCATATTGAGCAGGAAATTCTGTCTTGGGCCTGAATTACTTAGCATACTAATGACCTTCTTATTCAAACATGGGCCTGAATGCTTAGCATACTAAAGCCCTTTTGCTTCACAGTGGACATCAAACCCTGTCGTATTGAATATGCTAACAGTCCCTGTGCAGTTAGCAGCCTGTGGCTCTGTGCACAGACAAAATGGAGGCTGGTATAGGCCCTATCCAAGATGGTGGTGGTTCCTTTCCTCACAGATACTGTTTCACCAGATACAAGGTATATATAGTATAGTGAAAATATTATAAATCTCAGTATATATTTCAGGAGGCAGCCACTGACTCTCTCAGGCTCAGTATGTATTACTCAATAAAGCAGTATGATAAAGATTTGCCCCAAAATGTATTTAAATATGTAGCAGCAAAAAAATGGGGATATAAAACTTAACATTTAATGAACTTAATGCTAAAAAGGGGACACACAAACAAATACCATCCTCCAAACAAATAGTGAGGATATATGATATAATAAGAGAGTTGAGTCCAATAAGGACAACAAGAAATAGGAGATATATAGTACGTCAGACAATATATAATATATAATTAGCTCTGCACCGCAAGAGCAAAATATGACTACCTAAATGCAAGTGTAGGCATCGCTTATTTGTAAGTCATGTGTCTGAGACTTAATCAAACGTATGTGAGACAACATCTATAAAAGGGAAAGGGCCTTGTTTAATCTGAAAATGACCATATGCATACTTTATTAGGAGATGAATTCTAGAGCGAATATCGCCATTCAATGGGTGAGATCATTCCTTTTATAGATGTTGTCTCACATACGTTTGATTAAGTCTCAGACACATGACTTACAAATAAGCGATGCCTACACTTGCATTTAGGTAGTCATATTTTGCTCTTGCGGTGCAGAGCTAATTATATATTATATATTGTCTGACGTACTATATATCTCCTATTTCTTGTTGTCCTTATTGGACTCAACTCTCTTATTATATCATATATCCTCACTATTTGTTTGGAGGATGGTATTTGTTTGTGTGTCCCCTTTTTAGCATTAAGTTCATTAAATGTTAAGTTTTATATCCCATTTTTTGCTGCTACATATCAGTATGTATTACAGAATAATATAAAAAGCTGAAAAAGGGTACTGTTTCACCAGATACAAGGTATATATAGTATAGTGAAAATATTCTAAATCTCCGTAGATTTTTCAGGAGGTAGACTCTGAAGCTCACAGGCTCAGTGTGGATTACATAAGAATATAATAATAAGAAAAAGTGGTACTGTATCAGCAGATACAAGGTATATATAGTATAGTCAAAATATTCTAAATCTCCGGATATATTTCAGGAGGCAGCCACTGACACTCTCAAGCTCAGTATGTATTACACAGTAATATAAAAAGGGTACTGCTTCACCAGATACAAGGTATATATAGTATAGTGAAAATATTATAAATATCCGTATATAATTCAGGAGGCAGACAATGATGCTCAAAGGCTCAGTATGGATTACACAAGAATATAAAAAGTTTGTGGGTGGAGGAGGGGGGGTGGGGCAGCCCAGATAGGGAGTTGACAAAAATGCCATATGTTGAGGTGTATAATGGACGTAAAGCAGCTGCAAATGGATTAATTGGAGAAGTCCGAGGAAAAGGAGGCCACAAATAGGGGTACTGTATCACCAGATAAAAGGTATATATAGTATAGTGAAAATATTATAAATCTTTGTATATATTTGAGGAGGCAGACTCTAACACTCACAGGCTCAGTCTGGATTACACAAGAATATAATAAAAAGGGGTACTGTATCAGCAGAAACCAGGTATATATAGTATAGTCAAAACATTCCAAATCTCTGGATATATTTCAGGAGGCAGCTACTGACACTATCAGGCTCAGTATGTATTACACAATAATATAAAAAGCTGAAAAAGGGTACTGTTTCACCAGATACAAGGTATATATCGTATATTGAAAATATTCTAAATCTCCGTATATATTTCAGGAGTCAGACAATTGAGCTCACAGGCGTAGTATGGATTACATAATAATATAAAAAGCTGAAAAATTGTACTGTTTGACCAGATAAAAGGTATATATGGTATAGTGTTATGTTTTGGTAGCTGAGGAGAATAAGCAAAACCGGCAATACACCAGAGAGGCTGGAACCTATTGGATTGCAGTAACCTGAACTAACCACACAACTAGAGGTAGCCGTGGAGCGTTCCTACGTTGATCCTAGGCGCCTCGTCACAGCCTGAGAGATAACTACACCTAAAGGCAGAAAGATGAAAGCTATCTGCCCCGGAGCAGATCCCCAAAGAAAATAGGAAGCCCCCAAACATGTAATGGCGGTTAGACAAGAAGAAGCACGGACACAGACAGAAAATAGAATGAGCAAACACTGGGGCCCAATCTGTCTAGACAGAAAAGTACAGGAAAGGATACTCACTGCAATACAAAAAAAAAACCTAAAAAATACCAACTCTTCTGATTGCAAAAACACCTGAGATCACACGATCTCTACCACCTAATCAGATCTCTGGTGTAACAAAACTAAGCCGCAGCCACTGAAAAAACAGGAAAAAGCAAATAAACAAACAACAGTGGCTCCAGATAAACTGAGAGGAGCACAAGCCCCCGGAGGGGACCTGACTGACCTCCACAGAAGTGCAGGGAACAATGCAAAAAGCAAGCACAAAAATAAAAGCAGAAAATATCTTATCTGATAGCAGAAGATGCAGGCAAGACTCAGCACACTTCCAAATGAACCAGGAACCACAATTGAGATAAGAACAATTGATCACTGGCAACCATCATGGGAGGGAACCTCCCTTATATCAGACCAGTCTGTGATCCCAGATTGCCATTCCTCGCTGAAAGGTTCAGTACTGTCTGTAACCACCAAAGGGAGCCTCTGCTCAGAAACCATCTCTAGCACATTCATAACAGTACCCCCCCTTGAGGAGGGGTCACCGAACCCTCACTTGTGCAACCAGGCCGATCAGGATGAGCTCGGTGATAGGCACGGATCAGTCTCCTAGCATGGATGTCTGAAGCAAACACCCAAGAATTGTCCTCCTGACCATAACCTCTCCACTTAACCAAATACTGGAGTTTCTGTCTAGGAAAACGAGAATCCAATATTTTCTCAACCACATACTCCAGATTGCCCTCAACCAAAACAGGGTCAGGAGGCGCAGCCATAGGAACCACTGGCTCGAAAAACCTCTTCAATAAGGACTTGTGGAACATGTTAATGATCTTAAATGTCCCTGGAAGAAGCAAACGGAAGGAAACAGGATTAAGAATCTCCATGATTTTATAAGGTCCAATGAACCTAGGCTTAAACTTTGAAGATGCAACCCTCATAGGGATATTTCTTGAGGACAACCAAACCAAGCCCCCAATTTAAACCGAGGACCATCAGTCCTATGCCGGTTGGCAAACCATTGGGCCTTCTCCTGAGAGACAACCTCTCCACTACCTGTTCCCAAATCTGCTGCATTCGCTCCACAACAGAGTCAACACCCAGACAGACAGAGCCTCCGCCTGTCCCGAAGAAAATCGAGGGTGAAACCCAAAATTGCAGAAAAATTGAGACACCAAGGTGGCAGAGCTAGCCCTATTATTAAGAGCAAACTCACCCAAAGGCAAAAAAGAGACCCAGTCATCTTGATCAGTAGACACAAAACATCTCAAATAAGTCTCCAAGGTCTGGTTTGTTCTCTCGGCTTGTCCATTGGTATGAGGATAAAAAGCAGAGGAGAAAGATAATTGAACACCAAGTTTAGAACAAAATGTCCTCCAAAATCTGGAAACAAACTGGACTCCTCTGTCAGACACAATGAACAAAGGCACCAATTCGGAGGAGGAAGGCAACTTAGGTTGCAAAACACCTGAGATCACACGACCTCTACCACCTAAATTAGTTCTCTGGTGTAACAAAACTAAGCCGCAGCCACTGAAAAAACTGGAAAAGGCAAATGAACAAATAACAGTGGCTCCAGAAGAACTGAGAGGAGCCCAAGCCCCCCGGCGGGGGGGGGGGGAAACCTGGCTAACCTCACAGAAATACAGAGAAATATGCAAATGGTAAGCACAAAAACAAAAAGCAGAAAATATCTTATCTGAGAGCAGGAGAAGAGGCAAGACTCAGCAAGCTTCCAAGTGAACCAGGAACCACAGTTGAGACAAGAACAATTGATCACCGGCAACCATGATGGGAGGGAACCTCCTTATATAAGACCAGTCTGTAACTCCTGATTGCCAATCCTCATTGAATGGTTCAGTACTGTTTGTAACCACCAGAGGGAGCTTCTGCTCAGAATTCATTTCTAACACATTCACAACAGGTCATATCAGACCATCCTCTTCACCCTTGGGTGCCGTTTTTTTTTTTTGTGGCCAAAAAGGATGGTTCATTGAGGCCGTGTATTGATTTTCGTCTCTTGAACAATATCACTGTGAAATATCAATATCCATTACCCTTGATTTCTGACCTGTTTTCCAGGGTGAAAAGTGCTAGTTGGTTTACCAAGCTTGACCTCAGGGGGGCATATAACCTTATTCGCATTAAGCACGGGGATGAATGGAAGACGGCGTTTAATACCCCAGAGGGGCATTTTGAGTACCTAGTGATGCCCTTTGGGCTCACTAATGCTCCTTCCGTCTTCCAATCCTTCATGAATGATATTTTCTGGGATTTTGTGGATACATTTCTGATTGTTTATTAGGATGACATCTTGATTTTTTCCAATGACTGGGACTCTCATGTGAAACATGTTCGGACTGTGCTCCAGATTTTGAGAGAGAATGCTCTGTATGTGAAGGGATCAAAGTGTCTTTTTGGCGTACAGAGGATCTCATTTCTGGGATTCATTTTGTCCGCATCTGTTATTGAAATGGACCTGGTCAAGGTTCAGGCCATCTGTGATTGGGTCCAACCTACTTCATTAAAGGCTCTTCAGAGATTCTTGGGTTTTGCCAATTTTTATCGTAAATTTATTGGTAATTTCTCTGTTATTGTTAAACCATTGACTGATTTGACCAAAAAGGGTTCTGATGTGGTGAATTGGCCTCCTGAGGCAGTCTCTGCGTTTCAGGAACTTAAGCAGAGATTCACTTCTGCTCCTGTTCTACGGCAGCCTGATGTTTTTCTGCCATTTCAGGTGGAGGTTGATGCCTCTGAAATTGGGGCAGGTGCTGTTTTGTCCCAAAGAGATCCAGAGACCTCTAAAAGTAACCCTTGTGCCTTTTTCTCTCGAAAATTTTCTCCAACTGAACGTAATTATGACGTGGGTAATCGGGAGTTATTGGCCATGAAGTGGGCTTTTGAAGAGTGGAGACATTGGCTGGAGGGAGCCAAACATCAGGTGGTGGTCCTCACGGACTATAAGAATCTGGTTTATCTCGAATCAGCCAAGCGACTTAATCCTAGACAGGCCAGGTGGGCCTTGTTTTTCACACGTTTTAATTTTGGTTTCCTTTCTTCCTGGCACTAAGAATGTTAAGGCGGATGCCCTCTCGAGGAGTTTCCTTGCAGACTCTCCTGAGTTATCTGATCCTGCTGTTATTTTGAAAGAGGGTGTAGTTCTTTCCGCCATCTCGCCCAATTTGAGACTGGCTCTGGAAGGGTGTCAGGAGGATTAACCCGAGTGCTGCCCTATTGGGAAATTGTTTGTCCCAGACCGGTGGAAAAAGAGTGTGATGTCTGAGATTCATTGTTCCGCGTTGGCCGGTCATCCCGGAATTTTTGGTACCAGAGACTTGGTTAGTCGGTCCTTTTGGTGGCCTACTTTGTTTCGTGACGTCAGGGAATTTGTGCAGTCCTGCGGGACTTGCTCTCGCTCCAAGCCTTGCTCTCGCTCTAGTGGTTTGTTGATGCCATTGCCTGTGCCCAAGAGACCATGGACCCATATCTCTATGGATTTCATTTCCGACCTCCCTGTTTATCAGAGAATGACCGTTATCTGGGTGATTTGTGATAGGTTTTCCAAAATGATACATCTTGTGCCATTACCTAAGTTGCCTTCCTCCTCCGAATTGGTGCCTTTGTTCCTTCAGCACGTGGTTCGGTTACACGGCATTCCTGAGAACATTGTGTCTGACAGAGGAGTCCAGTTTGTTTCCAGATTTTGGAGGACTTTTTGTTCTAAACTTGGTGTTCAATTATCTTTCTCCTCGGCTTTTCATCCTCAGACCAATGGACAAACTGAGAGAACAAACCAGACATTGGAGACTTATCTGAGATGCTTTGTGTCTGCTGATCAAGATGACTGGGTCTCTTTTTTGCCTTTGGCTGAGTTTGCTCTTAATAATAGGGCTAGCTCTGCCACTTTGATGTCTCCATTTTTCTGCAATTTTGGGTTTCACCCTCGATTTTCTTCGGGACAGATGGAGGCTTCTGTCTGTCCAGGTGTTGACTCTGTTGTGGAGCGTATGCAGCAGATTTAGGATCAGGTAGTGGAGAGGTTGTCCCTCTCTCAGGAGAGGGCCCAGCGGTTTGCCAACCGGCATAGGACTGATGGTCCTCAGTTTGAAGTGGGGGACTTGGTCTGGTTGTCCTCAAGAAATATCCCTATGAGAGTTGCATCTCCTAAGTTTAAGCCTAGGTTCATTGGACCTTAGAAGATCATGGAGATTCTTAATCCGGTTTCCTTTCGTTTACTTCTTCCAGGGACATTTAAGATCCATAACGTCTTCCACAAGTCCTTATTGAAGAGGTTTGTCGAGCCAGTGGTTCCTATGGCTGCGCCTCCTGACCCTGTTTTGGTTGAGGGCAATCTGGAGTATGTGGTTGAGAAAATATTGGATTCTCGTTTTTCTAGACGGAAACTCCAGTATTTGGTTAAGTGGAGAGGTTATGGTCAGGAGGACAATTCTTGGGTGTTTGCTTCGGACATCCATGCTAGGAGACTGATCTGTGCGTATCACAGAGCTCATCCTGACCGACCTTGTTGCCCAAATGAGGGTTCGGTGACCCCTCATCAAGGGGGGTACTGTTGTGAATGTGTTAGAAATGAATTCTGAGCAGAAGCTCCCTCTGGTGGTTACAAACAGTACTGAACCATTCAATGAGGATTGGCAATCAGGAGTTACAGACTGGTCTTATATAAGGGAGGTTCCCTCCCATCATGGTTGCCGGTGATCAATTGTTCTTGTCTCAACTGTGGTTCCTGGTTCACTTGGAAGCTTGCTGAGTCTTGCCTCTTCTCCTGCTCTCAGATAAGATATTTTCTGTTTTTTGTTTTTGTGCTTACCATTTGCATATTTCTCTGTATTTCTGTGAGGTTAGCCAGGTTTCCCCCCCCCCCCCCGCGGGGGCTTGGGCTCCTCTCAGTTCTTCTGGAGCCACTGTTATTTGTTCTTTTGCCTTTTCCAGTTTTTTTCAGTGGCTGCGGCTTAGTTTTGTTACACCAGAGAACTAATTTAGGTGGTAGAGGTCGTTTGATCTCAGGTGTTTTTGCAATTAGTAGAGTTGGTATTTTTTAGGGTTTTTTGGATTGCAGTAAGTGTCCATCCTATCCTTTTCTGTCTAGGCAGATTGGGCCCCAACGTTTGCTCATATTATTTTCTGTCTGTGTCTGTATTTGCTCTTGTCTAACCGCCATTACATGTTTGGGGGCTTCCTATGTTCTTTGGGGATCTGCTCCGGGGCAGATAGCTTTCCTCTTTTTATCTTTAGATGTAGTTAACCTCTCAGACTGTGACGAGGCGTCTAGGACCAACGTAGGAATGCTCCACGGATGCCTTTAGTTGTGGTGGTTAGTCAGGGTACTGCAATCCAGTAGATTTGTCACGCTGTCACTGCATACAGGAGGTCCGGGGTCTATGCTGACCCTAAACAGGGGCCCTGACTGATCCCTCTACCTGGAGGTACTGTTGATGGTACAGAGGTCCAGGCCGCCAGCGTAACCCTATCTCCTGCAAATCCCTGACCCTCAGTAATCTAGTCCTGAGAAGGACCCCGATCACAACACAGGGGACTGGAAGGTATATGCCTAAACACAGTGATAGACGAACGAGACAGTATAAGGGGTAAACTAAAATCCACCTTGCATACAAAACTCACTCCAGAAAAACAGAGGGAACACCAACAGGTAGGAAGATAAATGATAAAGCGAGGAGGGGAAAAAAACACACCAGGTACTCCTCACTTCAGACTTCACAATACCACGATCCGCTCTGCTGGTCTGCATGAATGCTATCACCGACACATTCCTAGCAGACTGGCAGGTATTTGAAGGAATCTCATTACTGCAGCATTAACTGCAGCTGGGCGAGGCCGGGCCTCGTCTAGCACAGAGAGAGAGAGAATTAACTCCCTCACTGCCAAAAAACACCAAGCACCAAAAACTCAGCTGCGCGAAGTCAGGTTGTGTAATCGCGACGATCTTCGTGGCGACACACCCGTGACAGTACCCCCCCTTCTACGAGGGGCCTCCGGACCCTCAGAGACAGGTTTATCCGGGTGAGTCGTGTGGAAGGCCCGAATTAATCGGTCTGCGTTAATATCCGACGCAGGAACCCACGTCCTCTCCTCAGGACCATACCCCCTCCAATGAACCAGGTACTGAAGGGACCGGCGGTTAAGACGTGAATCGATGATTTTCGACACCTGAAACTCCAAGTTACCATTGACCACCACTTAAAGAGGAGGTAAAGGTGATGGTATCACCGGCGCCACTTACCTCTTAAGCAAAGATCTGTGGAACACGTTGTGAATTTTAAACGTAGGGGGGAGGTCAAGACGGAATGCCACCGGATTAATTATAGAACTGATCCTGTATGGCCCGATGAACCTGGGACCCAGTTTCCAAGAGGGAACCTTAAGTTTTATATTCTTGGCAGACAACCATACCTGATCGTTCACACATAGGTCCGGACCAGACACTCTCCTCCTGTCAGCCATACGTTTGTATCGGTTCCCCATAGTACTAAGATTGTTCAGCACTCCTCTCCACACTGAAGCAAGTGATGACGAAAATCGTTCTTCCTCAGGAACCCCCGAAGAGCCCCCCCTACTGAAAGTACAAAACTGGGGGTGAAAACCATATGCCCCAAAAAACGGGGACTTACCAGTGGACTCGCTCCGCCTATTGTTAAGAGCAAATTCCGCCAGAGGCAAGAAAGAATCCCAGTCCTCCTGGTTCTCTGACACAAAACACCGGAGATATGTCTCCAAACTCTGGTTCAGACGTTCTGTCTGACCATTGGTCTGCGGATGAAAAGCCAATGAAAACGACAACTGCATCCCCCGCCGTGTACAAAATGCCTTCCAGAATTTGGACACAAACTGAGATCCTCGATCCGACACCACATCGGAGGGTACCCCGTGAAGCCTCACAATCTCCCCAATGAACACCTGCGCCAGAGTTTTAGCATTAGGAAGAGCAGGAAGAGCGATAAAATGGGACATCTTGCTGAACCTGTCCACTACAACAAGTATGACTGTTTTACCCGAAGACAGGCGGAGGTCCGTAATAAAGTCCATAGACAGATGAGTCCACGGACGCTCCGGGATCTTCAAAGGTAAGAGGGCCCCAGACGGACGGGTATGTGGGGTCTTAGAGCGCGCACAAACCCCACAGGACGCAACAAAAGTTACCACCTCCCTATGTAAGTTAGGCCACCAAAACCGCCGCGAGAGGAGATCCACAGTTGCTTTACTCCCTGGGTGTCCTGCCAAGGCTGAGTTATGGTGTGCCTCAATCACCTTTTTTCGCAAGTGATCCGGAACAAACAGTCTCCCTGGAGGTCCAACAGGGGCGTCCCCCTGAGCCTCCAATACCTCCTTCTCAAGCTCAGAGCATACTGCCGACACCACACCCCCTCCTGATTATCGGAACCAGGTCATCCGTCTTCCCGGCCCCAGGGAAACTACGAGACAAGGCATCCGCCTTTACATTTTTTGACCCAGGACGATATGTGACAACAAAATTAAACCTGGTAAAAAATAACGACCACCTAGCTTGTCTGGGATTCAGACATTTTGCGGACTCTAAATACAGCAGGTTCTTGTGATCGGTGATGACGGTGACCGGGTGGACTGCCCCCTCCAAAAAATGACGCCACTCCTCAAAAGCTAACTTAATGGCCAAGAGCTCCCTATTGCCGACATCGTAATTCCTCTCAGCGGACGAAAATTTTTTAGAGAAGAAAGCGCACGGGTGCCACTTACCAGGGGACGAACCTTGAGATAATACCGCTCCCACCCCTACCTCAGAAGCGTCCACCTCCACAATGAACGGCTGTGACGCATCCGGTTGAATGAGTGTGGGAGCCGAAGCAAAACATTTTTTCAAGGAGGAAAACGCTTGACAAGCCTTGTCAGACCACCTAGAAAAATCCGTCCCTTTTTTAGTCATGTCTGTGAGAGGTTTAACTCCCTCACTGCCGAAAAACACCAAGCACCAAAAACTCAGCTGCGCAAAGTCAGGTTGTGTAATCGCGACGATCTTCGTGGCGACACACCCGTGACAAGATTCCAACCTCTCTGGTGTATTGCCGTTTTTGCCTGCTCTCCTCAGCTACCAAATCATAACAATGACCCTTCTCCAATGACTCCTATATAGATCGCATAGAATCGTGTTCAGGTACAGACAAGTTAAAAAGGCGACCTTTAGGAAATTTACCACCAGGCACTAATTCAATAGCGCAATCATAGCTCCTGTGAGGGGGCAAGGATGCAGATTTACTTTCACTAAATACATCTGAAAAATCAGTCAAAAAGTCAGGAACATCCTGAGACTGGGGAGAGGCAGAAAAAACAGGAGTGTCGGCATTAACACATTGGCAGCCCCAACTGGTCACAGACACAGATTTCCAATCCAAAACAGGATTATGAGACTGTAACCAAGGGAAACCTAGTACAATAATGTCATGCAGATTATACAGCACCAGAAATTTTCAACTCTCCTGATGATCTGGTTCAACCCTCATTATCACCTGAGTAGAAAACTGGGGTTTATTCTCCGCCAAAGGGGTAGAATCAATGCCCAGCAGGGGAATAGACTTCAGCAGGGGTATCATGGGAAACCCACAACATTTGGCAAAGTCAAAATCCATCAGGTTAATAGCTGCTTCTGAATCAACAAAAGCCTGAGCAGAAAATGTGGACAGGGAGCAAATCAGGGTAACAGTCAACAGAAATTTAGTCTGAACACTACCCAAGACAACTGAGCATGCAAAACGTCTTCTCCGCCTAGGGCAGACTGAAATAGCATGAGAGGCATCACCACAGTAGAAACATAACCCATTGCGCTTTCAAAACTCATGACGCTGTGCCCCAGAAGTCACTCTATCACACTGCATGGGCTCAGAAGCTGGCTCACAAGGCAACACTATCTCACGTATACCTCTGCGCTCACGCAGACGTCTGTCAATTTGAATAGCAAATTACATAGAATCATTGAGACCAGAGGGAGCAGGGAATCCCACCATAACATCTTTTACATTCTCTGACAGCCCCTTCCGAAAAAGGGCTGCCAAAGCATCATCATTCCATTTGGTCAGGACTGCCCACTTTCAGAATTTCTGACAGTACAACTCAGCGTCTTCAAGACCCTGATTTAATGCCAACAGGGTTTTTTCAGCTTGATCAGTGACATTAGGCTTCATCGTACAATAACCCAAGAGCCAGAAAAAATACATCAACATCATTCAAAACAGGATCCCCAGGTGTCAGGGAAAAAGCCCAATCCTGAGGGTCGCCGCGCAGGAGAGAGATGACAATTTGAACCTGCTGTGCTGCGTTCCCTGAGGACTTAGGCTTTTAGGCAAAAAACAACTTACAGTTATTTTTGAAATTCAGAAATTTAGCCCGATCCCCCAAAAATAAATCTGGCATGGGAATCCTAGGTTCCACAACCGGCAACCCAGCAAGATAGGTAGCAATACTCCGAACCTCAGTGGCAAGCTAATCCACACGGCCAGACAACTGTGCAAGCTCCATTGAGAGAAAAAAAAATCCTCCTCAGCACCCAGAGAAAAAGAGGGAAAAAAATGCAACAAACAGGGAAAAAAAATCTCTGACAACTTTTTTTTTTCTCTTTCCACACTATTTTTCCCTTGTGTGAGTACCATAAAATTTTCAGTTTGGGCCGGTGATACTGTTATGTTTTGGTAGCTGAGGAGAATAAGCAAAAACGGCAATACACCAGAGAGGCTGGAACCTATTGGATTGCAGTAACCTGAACTAACCACACAATTAGAGGTAGCCGTGGAGCGTTCCTACGTTGATCCTAGGCACCTCGTCACAGCCTGAGAGATAACTACACCTAAAGGCAGAAAGATGAAAGCTATCTGCCCCGGAGCAGATCCCCAAAGAAAATAGGAAGCCCCCAAACATGTAATGGCGGTTAGACAAGAAGAAGTACGGACACAGACAGAAAATAGAATGAGCAAACGCTGGGGCCCAATCTGTCTAGACATAAAAGTACAGGAAAGGATACTCACTGCAATCCAATAAAAACCCTAAAAAATACCAACTCTTCTGATTGCAAAAACACCTGAGATCACATGATCTCTACCACCTAATCAGATCTCTGGTGTAACAAAACTAAGCCGCAGCCACTGTAAAAACAGGAAAAAGCAAATGAACAAACAACAGTGGCTCCAGATAAACTGAGAGGAGCACAAGCCCCCGGAGGGGACCTGGCTTGACCTCCACAGAAGTGCAGGGAACAATGCAAAAAGCAAGCACAAAAATAAAAGCAGAAAATATATTATCTGATAGCAGAAGATGCAGGCAAGACTCAGCACACTTCAAAATGAACCAGGAACCACAATTGAGACAAGAACAATTGATCACCGGCAACCATCATTGGAGGGAACCTCCCTTATATCAGACCAGTCCGTGATCCCAGATTGCCATTCCTCGCTGAAAGGTTCAGTACTGTCTGTAACCACCAGAGGGAGCCTCTGCTCAGAAACCATCTCTAGCACATTCATAACAGTATAGTGAAAATATTCTAAATCTCCGGATATATTTCAGAAGGCAGACACAGACGCTCACAGGCTCAGTCTGGATTACACAAGAATATAACAATAAAAAGGGGGACTGTATCAGCAGATACCATGTACATATAGTATAGTCAAAACATTCTAAATCTCAGTATATATTTCAGAAGGCAGCCACTGACGCTCTCAGGCTCAGTATGTATTACACAATAATATAAAAAGCTGAAAAAGGGTACTGTTTCACCAGATACAAGGTATATATAGTATAGTGAAAATATTATAAAGCTCCTATATATTTCAGGAGGCAGACTGATGCTTAAAGGCTCAGTATGGATTACACAAGAATATCAAAAGATCCACAAAAAATAATCACACGTGTGCCAATGTTCAAGGTGTCAATGATGCACTTAGAGTGGTGGGTGGAGGAGGACTTTATGGCACAAAGGGTACTGTATCAGAAGCGTACAGCTGGATACAGTCTAGGGTCATTGTAAATCTCCGTATATATTTACGGAGTACCAGACAGCCGCTCACAGGCTCAGTATGGATTACACCACAATTTGAAAAGGTGAAAAAGGGTACTGCATCAGCAGATACCAGGTATATATAAGTGGGATGTTCCTGCTTATGATGGCGTCGTCTGCGCTTACCAGCCATGTGCATTCCTCAAAACACTGAAGGACTTTACAGAGGTCTTTTAACTTTGACCACTGTACACCCGACAACTCCATGTCTGCCCTCAAACTGCCTGCCCGTTTATCCTCCCACAAATGCATTACAGCCTGCCTCTGTTCGCACAGCCTCTCAACCATGTGCATGGTGGAGTTCCACCTTGTTGCAACGTCTATGATTAGGCGGTGCTTGGGGAGGTGGAGCGATCGTTGCAGCCTCTGCATGCGACTGGAGTCTACTTGTGAGCGACGGATGTGCGAGCACAGTCTTCGCACTTTATGGAGCAGGGCTATTAACTCAGGATAATTATTTAAGAAGCACTGCACCACCAGTTTTAAGGTGTGAGCCAGGCAAGGTATGTGTCTGAGTTTTGCCAGGGCTATGGCCGCCACAAAATTACGTCCGTTATCACTGACTACCTTGCCTGGCTCAAGATGTATACTGCCCAGCCATGACTCAGTTTCTCGCTGCAAGTAGTCGGCCAGTACCTCCGAGGTGTGTCTGTTGTCGCCCAAAGACATAATTTTTAAAACAGCCTGCTGACGCTTACCACTAGCTGTTCGATAGTGGGACACCTTGTGTGCAACACTTGCAGTTGCGGATGGAGTGCTCGTGCGACTGCGCTCTGTTGACGAGCTTTCGCTTCTGGAGGAGGAGGAGGAGGGTCGAACGTCTACAGCCAACTGTTGCCTATATCGTGGG
Source organism: Oophaga sylvatica (assembly GCA_033576555.1). NCBI lineage: Eukaryota > Metazoa > Chordata > Amphibia > Anura > Dendrobatidae > Oophaga > Oophaga sylvatica. The sequence goes on along the minus strand of JARQOD010006029.1, from coordinate 11,522 downwards.
CTAGGCAGCACTGTCCCACCGCCGCTGTCCCCAGTTTACTCTGCATCCACCACATTAACCCAGTGTGCAGTGATGGACACATCACGGCCCTGGCCATGCCTACTGGCCCATGCATCTGTTGTGAGGTGCACCTTTCCACTCACTGATTGTTTGAGTGCATGGACAATGCGGTCAGTCACATGCAGGTGGAGGGCAGGGATGGCTTTTCTAGAAAAGAAGTGGCAACTGGGTAGGTCATAGCGTGGGACAGCGTAGGCCATGAGCTCTCGGAACGTTGCGCTTTCAACCAAACGGAATGGCATCATCTCTAATGAGATCAGTTTGGCAATGCAGGAGTTCAAACCCAGTGTACGCGGATGAGAGGATGAGTACTTTCTTGTCCTACTCAGAGTGTCTGGTAGGGTGAGCTGGACTTGAGAGCTGCATATGGGGGAACTATCGGTGGACATGACGGACTGAGAGGGGGTTGGTGATGGTGATGGTGGTGGTGGTGATGGCCTAGATGCAGTCTTTCGTTGCAAAAACATTGTGATTCCCTGACTGCTTTGGCCTTGCAACGACACCTCAACATTTCTTGCTGGTGGTGTGCCAACCGGTGGGCTTACAGTGGGGGAAGCGATGGAGCGTTGCTGGCTAACTTCAGTCAGAGCCGGTGCACATGTGCTGCCTGAGGTTTTGTAGTCCATCCATGCTTGCAAGTGCATGTTCAGTAAATGTCTAAGCATGCAACTGGTATTCAAATTTCTGAGATTTTTCCCTCGGCTAAAGGTCCTTCGGCACTTTTTACAGATAACCTTTGCCTCATCGTTAGGATTTTGGTCAAAAAAGTGCCACACTGGACTCTTACTACTATGGTATAAATTTTCAGGGCTTGCACGCTGTGCTAATTTGACCGTCAGCCAAGCTGTCCTGCAACTCTTTTTGTTTTTTTTAACACCTTTTTGGAGTGATACGGGCCTGCCAGATAACCCCAGCTGCGATGTCGATACCTGCTGCGGATCCTTCTCCTCTACTGAGCTATTGCCAGCGGCACCCTCTTCCCCCACAGGATGCCAATCTGGGTCAACAACCGGGTCATCCATCACCTCCTCTTCAATTCATCTGCACCTTCCTCTGTGTCAGCGTGTAAGGTGGTAGAGTATGCAGGAAGGGGCACCTGAGTTTCATCCGGGTCACATTCTGGCTCAGTACACTGTGAGGGCAATGTAGTGCTGTGGTTGAATGTACCAGCACAATCATCTAGCAGTGGCTGTGCATCAGTGCACTCCTTGTCAGATTCATCTTGGACTGGGAAATTCAGGATTTGACTTGATAACCCAGGCATGGTATGTGAAAAGAGCTCCATGGAGTAATCTGAAGTGTGGGCTGCCGCATCCTGCACTTTTGGTGGGGGTGAAGGACACAAAGAAAGGGGTTGTTCCTGACCAGAGGCCTGCACTGACGACTCAGTGCTTGGAGCTTTTAAAACTTCAGAAGAGGAGGAGATAGAGCTGGAGGCAAAACCTGTTCCTGATGCTCCGGCTTTAAAAGCGATTTACCTACTCCCAGAAAAGGGAGCCTTCCATGCCTTCTGGAGCCTGACGATGAGGCAGGCTCAACACCTCCTGCCTTAGGTGCTATTGTGCTTTTGGCACTACCAGCAGATGCACCACCACCTCCACCATCAGTAGCAGGTGGCCCCCCACGACCACGTCCGCGACCTCTTCCACCATACTTCCTCATGTTTGTATAAATGTACCCAAAATAACAGCAGATATATGGCACAGTATCAGAAGCGTACAGCTGTATACGATGAAGGTGAAAAATTGTAATCTCCGTATATATTTGTGGCGTAACAGACACAGACTCTCACAGGCTCAGTATGATTACACTAGAATATAAAAACCAAACAAGTGTACAGTATCAGAAGCGTACAGCTGTATACAGTGTTGGGGGAATTGTAAATGTCCGTATATATTTCAGGAGCAACACACACAGTCAGAGGCCCAGTCTGGATAACACCAGAATATGAAAATCAGAAAAGTGTACTCTATCAGTAGCGTACAGCTGTATACAGTGTTGGGGGAATTGTAAATCTCCGTATATATTTCAGGAGGAACACACATAGAGGCCCAGTCTGGATAACACCTGAATATGAGAATCAGAAAAGTGTACTCTATCAGTAGCGGACAGCTGTATACAGTGTTGGGGGAATTGTAAATCTCCATATATATTTCAGGAGGAACAAACACAGTCAGAGGCCCAGTCTGGATAACACCAGAATATGAAAATCAGAAAAGTGTACTCTATCAGTAGCGTACAGCTGTATACAGTGTTGGGGAATTTTAAATCTCTGTATATATTTCAGGAGTAACAGACACGGTCACAGGCCCAGTTTGGATAACAGCAGAATATGAAATGCAGATAAAGTGTACTCTATCAGTAGCATACAGCTGTATACAGTGTTGGGGGAATTGTAAATCTCCGTATATATTTCAGGAGGAACACACACAGTCTGAGGCCCAGTCTGGATAACACCAGAATATGAAAAACAGAAAAGTGTACTCTATCAGTAGCGGATAGCTGTATACAGTGTTGGGGAATTGAAAATCTCCATATATATTTCAGGAGGAACACACACGGTCAGAGGCACAGTCTGGATAACACCAGAATATGAAAATCAGAAAAATTTACTCTATTAGTAGCGTACAGCTGTATACAGTGCTGGGTTAATTTAAAATCTCTGTATATATTTGAGGAGTAACACACATGGTCACAGGCTCAGTAGGGATAACACCAGAATATGAAAAGGAGAAAAAGTGTACTGTATCAGTAGCGGACAGCTGTATACAGTGTTGGGGGAAATGTAAATCTCAGTATATTTTTCAGGAGGAGCACACACAGTCAGAGGCCCAGTCTGGATAACACCAGAATATGAAAATCAGAAAAGTGAACTGTATCAGTAGCGTACAGCTGTATACAGTGTTGGGGGAATTTTAAATCTCCATATATATTTCAGGAGTAACAGACACGGTCACAGGCCCAGTTTGGATAACAGCAGAATATGAAAGGCAGAAAAAGTGTACTCTATCAGTAGCATACAGCTGTATACAGTGTTGGGAGAATTGTAAATCTCCGTATATATTTCAGGAGGAACACACATGGTCAGAGGCCCAGTCTGGATAACACCAGAATATGAAAATCAGAAAAGTGTACTATATCAGTAGCGTACAGCTGTATACAGTGTTGGGGGAATTGTAAATCTCCGTATATATTTCAGGAGTAACACACACACACTCTCTCACTATGGATTTGACCGTAATACAGAAGGTAGAAAACGGTACTGTATCAGAAGATACCAGCTGTATATGGTTTTGGGGAAAATTGAAATCTCCGTATATATTTCTGGAGTCACACACAGATAGTCAGCATGTATTTGTCCGTGATACCAGCCGGTACACGGTACTGTGAGGAGCGTACAGTTCTATACGGTGTGGGAAAAAATGAACACTCGATAACTGTGCAGAAAAAATGAAGAAACGTATTAGTGCTGTGTAGGTGCTGTGCACAGCAGTGTACACACACCAATACAGGTAGCAAGCAACCTAATAATCAGCTCTGCTACTCCACAAAAGAAATTTCCCCCTTGTCACTGGCAGGCAGCCTAATAATCAGCTCTGCTGCTCCAGACAAGAAATTTCTATACTGTCACTGGCAGGCAGCCTAAGAACCAGCGTTGCTGCACACACCAAAATCCTCCCCTGTCACTGCACAGTAACTGTATAGCTAATCGCTATCAGCACAAGCACAGATTTTTTTTTTTGGGCCTGCCTAACGCTCTCCCTGCTGAGAACCAGCACCAGCAACCTCTCCCTACACTAAGATCTGCAGAAGTAAAATGGCGGTCGGCGGTGAGGGATTTTATATGCACTGTGACTAGGGTTGAGCGATACTTTCCGATATCCAAAAGTATCGGAATCGGAATGGTATCGCCGATACCCAAAAAATATCGGCGATACCCGATACCGATACCGGAAATCCAATGTAAGTCTATGGGAACAAAATATCGGAATTAAAAAAAAAAACATTCTTGCCTTGTTGGTTAATTGTACATGAAGGAAAACAACAAAGAGTAATGTACAATGTATTGTGGAAGGTTGAGGAGACATTAAAGGCATAGATGTTTAACCCAATCAAATGGAATAGCATAAATATTTTTTTTTTTAAAGATGTTCGGATTGACGAAGAAATTGACAATGTTGTTAACGTTTTTTCTATTTTGGCAAATATGTATATTTCACAACTTCCATGCTCTTCACCTTTTTAACTTTTCACACACTTTCTCCTTCATAATCTTCAGCAGCATCATCTTTTTCATCAAATTATTCTTCATCTTCACCTTCTTTATCTTCTTCTTAAACTTCTTGCTATTCATCTTTTTGTTAACATTACTCAGATTCTTCTTATTAAACTATTATTCTTATTCATATTGTACTTCATCTTCTTCATCATATTCTTATTTGTGACAGAGAATCCTGTACTTGTAATCTGTCAAAGTATGAATTTTTCATCCTTCCGTTCTTGCTGTCACAAAAGATTTAAATTACAACAGTATTTGTCCGTGTTCAGTTTAGCCTGCAGCAGCAGGCATTTTCCAGGGGCACCACGAGGAGGAACAGACTCACCCCCATACACTGCTTAGTCTTCTTCTGCTTAGAATTTAGAGCATATATTTTGCTCTTCATTTTGGTCTTATACTTCATGTTCTTCTGCTTTTTGATCTTCTGCTTATTGTTCTTAAGTCTCTTGTTCTGTATCTTGTAGTTTGTCTTAACCTTCTTAGTCCTGTTTGGTAATCTTTTATTTCTTCTTTGTGATGGTGTTTAGGCTGGTTGGCTTGATGCTCGTCGTCCTTGTGGTCGTCATCTTCTTCGGGGTGGTCATCAGGGTCGTCGTCTTCATTGTTGGAGATCCAGAGTGATTACCCAAAAAAGCATTGAAAAAATCTTCAATTTGTAAATGTTGCAGAAGGTACAAGAGTCAATGCAAGTAATGAGGACCAGCTGACTGTGCTGGAACCCGGAGGGGCAGCAGAAGGAAAAGAGCCAATGGCACAACCGAGGACCAGCTGACGTTACTGGGACACGGTTACTAAGCAGGAGGTACCTGTGCTCCAAAGCACTACCAAGGACCAGCAGACATTGCTGGAACTCGGATACCGAGATGGAGGCACCTAGGCCAAAGGCACTGCGGAGAACCAGCTGACGGTACTGGAACCCGGATGGGTAGCAGAAGGTACAAGAGCCAATCCAAGTAACGAGGACCAGCTGACTGTGCTGGAACCCGGAGGGGCAGCAGAAGGAAAAGAGCCAATGGCACAACCGAGGACCAGCTGACGTTACTGGGACACGGTTACTAAGCAGGAGGTACCTGTGCTCCAAAGCACTACCAAGGACCAGCAGACATTGCTGGAACTCGGATACCGAGATGGAGGCACCTAGGCCAAAGGCACTGCGGAGAACCAGCTGACGGTACTGGAACCCGGATGGGTAGCAGAAGGTACAAGAGCCAATCCAAGTAACGAGGACCAGCTGACTGTGCTGGAACCCGGAGGGGCAGCAGAAGGAAAAGAGCCAATGGCACAACCGAGGACCAGCTGACGTTACTGGGACACGGTTACTAAGCAGGAGGTACCTGTGCTCCAAAGCACTACCAAGGACCAGCAGACATTGCTGGAACTCGGATACCGAGATGGAGGCACCTAGGCCAAAGGCACTGCGGAGAACCAGCTGACGGTACTGGAACCCGGACGGGTAGCAGAAGGTACCATGGAATTTAAGATGACAGGCCGCGAGCGGCCAGCAGTTACGAATCCACAGTACTACAGTGGGTGATTGACCTATGTCACAACGGAAACAGCCTTTCATTGCATATCCGCAGCACACATAGGAAGCACTAAACCCCAATGCACCATAGAGTCGGCAAACCCGACCGCAACACGACAGGACAACTTATTGGAGGCTAAGTGACGTTTACACTGACAAGAAACAGATGGCGTGCTGTAACCAGTCTGGGCAGGAGTGAGTACCCGTGCCAATGACACTTCTGAGCAACAACTGGCGGTGTTGAAGCCCAGGGATGAGAAGACAACAGGGTGGAGGCAGCAGGACTTTTTGCCGTACACACAGCAGGGGAACAGCTGACATTACTGAACCCCAGTAACACAGGAGCAAATGTTCACTGTGCTAACAGCACTTCCGAGCAACAACTGGCAGTGTTGTAGCCCAGGGATGAGAAGAGAACATGGTGGAGGCAGCAGGACTTTTTGCCGTTCACACAGCAGGGGAACAGCTGACATTACTGAACCCCAGTAACACAGGAGCAAGTGTTCACTGTGCTAACAGCACTTCCGAGCAACAACTGGCGGTGTTGTAGCCCAGGGATGAGAAGAGAACATGGTGGAGGCAGCAGGACTTTTTGCCGTACACACAGCAGGGGAACAGCTGACATTACTGAACCCCAGTAACACAGGAGCAAGTGTTCACTGTGCTAACAGCACTTCCGAGCAACAACTGGCGGTGTTGTAGCCCAGGGATGAGAAGAGAACATGGTGGAGGCAGCAGGACTTTTTGCCGTACACACAGCAGGGGAACAGCTGACATTACTGAACCCCAGTAACACAGGAGCAAGTGTTCACTGTGCTAACAGCACTTCCGAGCAACAACTGGCGGTGTTGTAGCCCAGGGATGAGAAGAGAACATGGTGGAGGCAGCAGGACTTTTTGCCGTACACACAGCAGGGGAACAGCTGACATTACTGAACCCCAGTAACACAGGAGCAAGTGTTCACTGTGCTAACAGCACTTCCGAGCAACAACTGGCGGTGTTGTAGCCCAGGGATGAGAAGAGAACATGGTGGAGGCAGCAGGACTTTTTGCCGTTCACACAGCAGGGGAACAGCTGACATTACTGAACCCCAGTAACACAGGAGCAAGTGTTCACTGTGCTAACAGCACTTCCGAGCAACAACTGGCGGTGTTGTAGCCCAGGGATGAGAAGAGAACATGGTGGAGGCAGCAGGACTTTTTGCCGTTCACACAGCAGGGGAACAGCTGACATTACTGAACCCCAGTAACACAGGAGCAAGTGTTCACTGTGCTAACAGCACTTCCGAGCAACAGCTGGCGGTGTTGTAGCCCAGGGATGAGAAGAGAACATGGTGGAGGCAGCAGGACTTTTTGCCGTTCACACAGCAGGAGAACAGCTGACATTACTGAACCCCAGTAACACAGGAGCAAGTGTTCACTGTGTAACAGCACTTCCGAGCAACAACTGGCGGTGTTGTAGCCCAGGGATGAGAAGAGAACAGGGTGGAGGCAGCAGGACTTTTTGCCGTACACACAGCAGGGGAACAGCTGACATTACTGAACCCCAGTAACACAGGAGCAAGTGTTCACTGTGCTAACAGCACTTCCGAGCAACAACTGGCGGTGTTGTAGCCCAGGGATGAGAAGAGAACATGGTGGAGGCAGCAGGACTTTTTGCCGTACACACAGCAGGGGAACAGCTGACATTACTGAACCCCAGTAACACAGGAGCAAGTGTTCACTGTGCTAACAGCACTTCCGAGCAACAACTGGCAGTGTTGTAGCCCAGGGATGAGAAGAGAACATGGTGGAGGCAGCAGGACTTTTTGCCGTTCACACAGCAGGGGAACAGCTGACATTACTGAACCCCAGTAACACAGGAGCAAGTGTTCACTGTGCTAACAGCACTTCCGAGCAACAACTGGCGGTGTTGTAGCCCAGGGATGAGAAGAGAACATGGTGGAGGCAGCAGGACTTTTTGCCGTTCACACAGCAGGGAACAGCTGACATTACTGAACCCCAGTAACACAGGAGCAAGTGTTCACTGTGCTAACAGCACTTCCGAGCAACAACTGGCGGTGTTGTAGCCCAGGGATGAGAAGAGAACATGGTGGAGGCAGCAGGACTTTTTGCCGTTCACACAGCAGGGGAACAGCTGACATTACTGAACCCCAGTAACACAGGAGCAAGTGTTCACTGTGCTAACAGCACTTCCGAGCAACAACTGGCGGTGTTGTAGCCCAGGGATGAGAAGAGAACAGGTGGAGGCAGCAGGACTTTTTGCCGTTCACACAGCAGGGGAACAGCTGACATTACTGAACCCCAGTAACACAGGAGCAAGTGTAGCTGTGCTAACAGCACTTCCGAGCAACAACTGGCGGTGTTGTAGCCCAGGGATGAGAAGAGAACATGGTGGAGGCAGCAGGACTTTTTGCCGTTCACACAGCAGGGGAACAGCTGACATTACTGAACCCCAGTAACACAGGAGCAAGTGTTCACTGTGCTAACAGCACTTCCGAGCAACAACTGGCGGTGTTGTAGCCCAGGGATGAGAAGAGAACATGGTGGAGGCAGCAGGACTTTTTGCCGTTCACACAGCAGGGGAACAGCTGACATTACTGAACCCCAGTAACACAGGAGCAAGTGTTCACTGTGCTAACAGCACTTCCGAGCAACAACTGGCGGTGTTGTAGCCCAGGGATGAGAAGAGAACATGGTGGAGGCAGCAGGACTTTTTGCCGTTCACACAGCAGGGGAACAGCTGACATTACTGAACCCCAGTAACACAGGAGCAAGTGTTCACTGTGCTAACAGCACTTCCGAGCAACAACTGGCGGTGTTGTAGCCCAGGGATGAGAAGAGAACATGGTGGAGGCAGCAGGACTTTTTGCCGTTCACACAGCAGGGGAACAGCTGACATTACTGAACCCCAGTAACACAGGAGCAAGTGTTCACTGTGCTAACAGCACTTCCGAGCAACAACTGGCGGTGTTGTAGCCCAGGGATGAGAAGAGAACAGGGTGGAGGCAGCAGGACTTTTTGCCGTACACACAGCAGGGGAACAGCTGACATTACTGAACCCCAGTAACACAGGAGCAAGTGTTAGACTGTGCTAACAGCACTTCCGAGCAACAACTGGCGGTGTTGTAGCCCAGGGATGAGAAGAGAACATGGTGGAGGCAGCAGGACTTTTTGCCGTTCACACAGCAGGGGAACAGCTGACATTACTGAACCCCAGTAACACAGGAGCAAGTGTTCACTGTGCTAACAGCACTTCCGAGCAACAACTGGCGGTGTTGTAGCCCAGGGTCAAGGAGGATGTTTAAATACTATATCAAGTATTTTCCTTGTTACGTGTCAATTAAAAATGTCTATACTCCAAACAAGAGAAATATAAACTTTAGTACCATAAGATGATGATTTAACTTAAAAAAATATATGTAAATTAATAATTTACAAACATAAACGCATACATTAACATGTTGAAAAGCAATGCAAACCACAATTAAAATAGGTTAAATAATCTGCTATACGGTTTAAAATAAAAGCATACAAGTACACATCAGAATCCATTAATGATGGGTAAGTAACAGTATGTACACCATTTTTATTGTGTAGACAATGAATGGCTGACTTAAAAACATAATCAGCATTACAAGTTTTCTTTGACATTCATAAAACTTTACATTTGGTGAATAATATCACTAAAATTTTTAAAAAAATATCTAAATTTCCATCATGTAATACTGATAATATGTGCCAATCATTTATATTAACAAAACAAAAATTAAAAAGTGCATAGTGCAGAGTGAAAACAGATATTTATGCCTGACTGTGGACTTGCAAGCATGACAACGGATAGATAAGGTATATATAGATGAGACTGCATAGCCACAGATGGTGAATGGCGATGTAATACTGTACCTCAATAAAGTGTGCGTTACTACTACATCCTTTTTTTTATCTAGCTTTATAAAAGGTTACGTGCATGTATGGTTGCGCCTTTGTTTGGACGCACAGACTGGCTTCCTGCTGTGACGCGTTGGGTATTGGAGCGTCTGTACGTCTTATGACGCAGACTAACATTCACGGTGCACATCGTTCATCATCGCAAGCGTACCGACAACACAAAGGCGTTGTCATGACTGCTTTACTCAGTAAACATGCACCTATGATGAAACATACACGCATGTGCCCTATTACATAACAAGCTACAAGAAAAACGAGTGTGAGGTGTGACACAGCTGTTTTGTTAAGGTACAGTATTATATCGACATTGTACAGATGTCGCTATTCAGTCTGATAAATATATATCATTCACGTATTCTATCAGTTGTCGTTCTTTCAGCACCACTTACAGGTATATATTTTGCTATTGTGACTATGCACTATTGACTTTACCAAGGTAATGCATGATTTTTGTTAGCGATTATCATGTTTACATGAAGGACCTTTATGATATGGGCTGTTAACTTTCTAATCAAATATGTATTTTTTAAAATGACACAAATATAAGTAATGTTGAAGAGGACTATTCCTACATGCATTGTTTGCACAATATTACAGGTGTACATCACGTCCCTTAATCAACATTGGATTATTATATTTACTTGTATGCTTTTATTTCAAAGGCAAGAACACTGAAGTATAACCTTCGCACTGCAGCAGTTGTCAAAGTTCAACCCACATTATGCACTTCCAACATTGCAGCATTTGAGTCATCATGATGTGAGTTGGATTTGTCTAAGCTATGGAGTGACAAGGTTGACCATCAGTATCCTATAGCATAAGTAGGCTTTTGTGTTTGCATTTGTTTTCGACATGTGCATATCTGTAATAATATGTCACAATTATTTTGTTACAGATTTGTGACAAAGACTAATCATTTTATGGTTTGAAAGTTGACGTTTCAAATGTTTACAGCTTAGAAATCAGGGTGTAGCCTCATATCTATGTGTAGCACTAGACACTTTGAGATGTCATGTTTTTTTCACCATGATTAGGTAGCTAGCAGTAATTTTGCGGACACAGCAGGGGAACAGCAGGCGTTACTGAACCCCACAAACACATCAGCGATTGTTTTCATCTGTGCATCTAACACTTCTGAGCAGCAACTGGCGCTGTTGAAGCCCAGGGTCAAGGAGGGTGTAGGCAGAGGCCTAGTATGAGACGTTTGAAGTTGAAGTTGTAGTTAGCAGCAGTAATTTTTGCCAGACACACCAGCAGGGGAACAGCAGGCTTACTGAACCCCACAAACACATCAGCGATTGTTTTCATCTGTGCATCTAACACTTCTGAGCAGCAACTGGCGCTGTTGAAGCCAGGTCAAGGAGGGTGTAGGCAGAGGCCTAGTATGAGAGTTTGAAGTTGAAGTTGTAGTTAGCAGCAGTAATTTTTGCCAGACACACAGCAGGGGAACAGCAGGCGTTACTGAACCCCACAAACACATCAGCGATTGTTTTCATCTGTGCATCTAACACTTCTGAGCAGCAACTGGCGCTGTTGAAGCCCAGGGTCAAGGAGGGTGTAGGCAGAGGCCTAGTATGAGACGTTTGAAGTTGAAGTTGTAGTTAGCAGCAGTAATTTTTGCCAGACACACAGCAGGGGAACAGCAGCGTTACTGAACCCCACAACACATCAGCGATTGTTTCATCTGTGCATCTAACACTTCTGAGCA
>JARQOD010006028.1:0-45003 GCA_033576555.1 Oophaga sylvatica | reverse complement strand
TAATTTTTGCAGACCCCCAGCAGGGGAACACAGGCGTTACTGAACCCACAAACACATCACGTTGTTTTCATTGGCACTAACACTTTGGCAGCAACTGGCGCGTTGAAGCCAGGGTCAGGGGGTGTAGGCACAAAATTTGACTTTTGCCTTGTTACGTGGGCCATTGCAAATGTATGACTTCAAACAAGAATAAATGAGTTTTCTAGGCAATAAAAATAAAAGAATTTCAAACCAAGAATAGAAAAATATTTATACTTGAGATCCTCTGTGGTTGATACCGTTTAAGGCTAATGAAAATTTTGGTAACAAAATTCAAAGCTTTCGAGACTACTCAGGTCTTTCACAGGCTAAGACTAAAAAAAAAATGGAAGAATCACATTTTGTACACCAACAGGACACAGGAATAGGTAGACAAGTGAGGGAGGGACAAGTGAGGGTAGACCGGCCAAAAATGAAACAAGGTGAATTATTCGCGCCACCGTAAGACCAAAAATAATGGATTTACCTGTGGCAAAACACTTTGTATGCCCGGTCTACTGATGGATAGGAATTATGGTATTTAAATATAATTTCAAATTGACAAAGATACAAAGGTTCAGAATTAAGCTCACAGACCTTTGACCTGTTAGTGAGGAATGAAAATAGATAAACGGTTTATGTCATTTTATATCAATTAAGGAATCTGCGTCTCTGCCTTCCAGGGGCATTAAAACACAAAAAACCGACCCAACAAGAGGGCAATAAAACTTTCTATCCTTATTAGGAACTGTTCCAATTTTTATGTTCCCCTCGTTAATGACATTCTGCTACACTCACTACTTGCTACCTATTGCACTTTCCTGTGTCCTGTTGTGTATAGAATATGTGTTTCATTTTTGTTTTAGTCTTTTCCTGTGAAGAGACGTGAGTGCCTCGAAAGCTTGCAATTTGTTACCTCTTTTCATTATCCATTTAAAGGTTCAACCCTGTGGACTCTCAAGTGTAAATATTTTTCTATTAATTGCTAACCGGTACGAAGATACACATGTTTCCTAACTTCAATAATAAAAAAAAGACACTGCAAATATAAACGCATTATGCACATGCCAACAAGAAAGGAACAACACACCACCCAAAAAATGGTTAAAAATATAGTGTTTAAATTTAAGAATAAAAGTCCATTTTTGTATTTATGAATAATGCTTAAGGAACGCTATGTTAAACCATAACATAGTGAAGATAATGGATTTGTAACGTCCCATCACTATCATTGCAATTTAGATGGACAGTCACAGAATTTCAATTATTTAAGTTAATAAAAAATCGTTACTTTGTACCATGTAGACATGTCCAGCAGGATCATCAATGTGATGAACAATAAGTACGATAAAAAAAACCATTTAAAAAAAAAATAATGCATTGTCACAATTTAATGTGGTGCCGCAAGTTAGGTGAAAGAAAGGCTACGGATAGCAAAGGTATATTCTATGCTGTATCGACAGTGGACAGCCTCTGATGGGTAAGGCGATGTTATACTGTCGCAATAAATCTGCGGTGCAATCAGCATTTTTTGCTTGGCAGGGTTTTGAGAGGGTAAAAGCATGTCTGGTTGGCAAGGCTTTATCCGCAAACACTACCTCCTACTGTCCCGTGGGAGGGTAGCGGTGTCAATTAGATGACCTATAAAATGTGACGTTACGCAGCGTTAGGCCCTAGGGACGCCAAAAATACAACAGCAAATATTTACTGTTAAACCCACTATGACCAACAAAAAAGGACCGTTCCCTCTTTAACAATCTACAAGACTAAAAGCATAATGGTTCACGCTGACTTTATTGAGTTCAGAATTACATCGACATTGTCCATGAGTAAATATGCACTGGTTACCTTATACCATTATTTAATTTAATCGTTTGGTTGTTTCACAGCAAACTTGCAGGATAACTAGTATACCTATTTCGTATGCATTGCACTGTTGTAATGGGTTTAGATGAGTTTGAGCAGAGGCTCCCTTGGTGGTTACAAGCGGAATAGGAGGATTGGGAATCAGGTGTTACTGTTGGTTTATTTAAGGGGAATCATTTTCCATCAGGGTTGCCGGTGATCAATTGTTCTGGCTGAATCCTTCTTTCCGTTTTCCCTTGTAGCCTGCGTGTCGTGTCTGCATCTCCTGCTATCAATAGGACGATTTCTTATTTTGTGTTTTTGCTTTGTTTTTGCATTTTGTCCTGCACTTTGGGGGGCCTTCTGGTCCCCTCCGGGGGCTTTGCCTCTCAGTTTGGTCCAGCCGCTGTGTTTTGTACTTTTGCTTTTTCGTTTTTTCGGTGGCGCTTTTTTTGTTACACCAAATAGTTTAGGTGGTAGAGGGTGGATCTAGGGATTTTGAAATTATAGAGTTGGTGTTTTTCAGGTTTTTCTGGGATTGCAGTAAGTACCTTCCTGTCCTTTTCTATTTAGATATTTTGGGGCCCCCAGCGTTTGTCATATATTTTTTTCTGTGTCAGTATTTCCTCTTTTAACCGCCATTAATGTTTGGGGGCTTCTATTATCTTTGGGGTTTGCTCGGGGCAGATGCTTTCCTATTTCTATCTTTAGGTGAGTTAGTTTTCTCAGGCTGTGACGAGGCGTCTAGGACCATCGTAGGAACGCCCACGGCTGCCTCTAGTTGCGGTTGGTTAGTCAGGGTATGCAACTCATAGATTCCAACTGCTCTGGTGATTTCTTTTTTACCTGAATCCTGCTCCTAACATAACAGTATCACGGACATAAAATTGTTGGTACTCACAGAAGGGAAAAAAAAATTTAAAGGGAAAGGGGGGGGGAAAAGTTGTCAGAGATATTTTTCTGTTTGTTGCATTTTTTTTTTTTTCCCTCTGTACTCTGGGGGGGGGGAGGATCTTTTTCCCAATGGGTTTGCACGTTGTCTGGCCGTGTGGATCAGCTTGCCACGGAGGTTCGGAGTATTGCTGCATATCTTGCTAGGTTGCCTGTTGTGGAACCCAGGACCCCATGCCAGATTGTTTTCAGGGGATGGCTAAGTTTCAGAATTTCAAAAATAATTGTAAATTGTTTTGCCTTAAAATCTAAGTCCTCAGGAAACGAGCGGCAGGTTCAAATTGTATCTCTCTCCTCCGGCATCCTCAGGATTGGGTTTTTCCCTCACACCGGGGGATCCGTTTTGGGTGATGTTGAGGATTTTTTCAGGCTTTTGGGGTTATTGTTACGTGAGCCTAATGATGATCAAGCTGAAAAAAGCCTTGTTGGCATTAAATCAGGGGCTTGATACGCTGATTATACGTCGAGTTCCTAGGTGGGCAGTCTGACCAAAGGAAGACGACGCTTTGGCGGCCTTTTTCCGGAAGGGTCGTCGGATATGTAAAGGATGTTTATGGTGGGATTCCCTTCCCCTGGTCTCAATGATTCTATGTCATTAGCGATTCAAATTGACAGACGTTTGGGGAGCGGGAAGTATGCGGAGTGGTGTTGCCTTGTGAACCAGTGCGGCCCATGCAGTGTGATGGAGTGGTGCTGGGGCCAGGTCATGTGGTTTCGAAAGGCAATGGGTTATGTTTTCGTGGTGATGCCTTCATGCTATTTCAGTCTGCCTAAGCGGGGGGAAAACGTTTTGCACGCTCAGTGTCTTGGGTAGTTTCAGAATAAATTTTTATTAACTGTCACTCTGATTGCTTCTGTCCCATTTTTGCTCAGGCTTTCGTTGATTCTGGAGCAGTTTAACCTGAGGTTATGATTTTGCTAAACGTTGTGGATTTCCTTATACCCCACAGAAGTCTATTCCCCTATGGGGGGCGATTCTACCCTTTGGCGAAATAAACCCCAGTTTTTACCAGGTGATAATGAGGGTTGAACCTATCCACCAGGGTGCTGCAAATTTTTGGTTCTATTAATCTGCAGACATTATCGTGCGGGGTTTCCCTTGGTTACGTCCAAATCTGTTTTGGTTGGAAATCTGTGTCTTAACCAGTTGGGGTGCCAATTTGTTAAATCCAACACCCTTTTTTTTGCCTCCCCCCAGGCTAGGGTTCCTGCTTTTTGTTTGATTTTTCTATGTGTTTGCGAAGAAATCTGCATCCTTACCTCCCCATAGGAGCTTGACTGCGCTATTGAATTATGCCCAGGTAGAAAATTCCCAAGGTCCCTTTTTAACTTGTCTGTACCGAACTGCGTATGCGGTCTTATATCAAGGAATCATTGGAGAAGGGTCAATCAGACCACCTTTCACCCTTAGTGCCGGTTTTTTTCTTTGTGGCCAAAAAAGATGGTTCATTAGGCCGTGTTTGATTATCGCTCTTGAACAAATTACGGTGAAATACATACCCGTTACCCTTGATTTCTGACCGTTTTCCGGGTGAAAAACGACTTGGTTTACCCAAAGCTTGACCTAGGGGGGCGTTTTTTAAAACCTTATTCGCTTAAGCACGGGGGGTAATGGAAGACGCATTTAACACCCCCGAAGGGCATTTTGAGTACCTTGTGAGCCCCCTTTTGGGTCACTAATGCTCCTTCCGTTTCCAGTCCTTCTGAATGACATTTTTCAGGATTTTGTGGACAAGTTTCTTTTGTTTTTTGGATGATTTCTTGATTTTTTTAATGACTGGGACCTCATGTGAAACATGTTCGAACTGTATTCCAGATTTTGAGAGGAAAAGCTCGTATGTGAAGGGATCAAAGTTTTTTTGGGCGTACAGAAGATCTCTTTTGGGATTCATTTTGTCCCAATTGTTATTGAAATGGACCCGGTCAAGGTTCAGGCCATTGTGATTGGGTCCAACCTATTCATTAAAGGTCTTCAGAATTTTTGGGTTTTGCAATTTTTATGAAATTTATTGGTAATTTCTCTGTTTTGTTAACCATTAACTGATTTGACCAGAAAGGGTTCTGTGTGGTGAATTGGGCCTCCTGAGGCAGCTCTGCGTTCAGGAACTTAAGCAGAGATTCACTTCTGCTCCTGTTCTCGGCACCGAGTTTCTTGCCATTTCAGGTGGAGGTTGTGCCTTGAAATTGGGGGCAGGTGCCGTTTTGTCCCAAAAAGATCCAGAGACCTCTAAAAGTAACCTTGTGCCTTTTTTCTCTCGAAATTTTCTCCACTAACGTAATTTTGAGTGGGTAATCGGGATTATTGGCCATGAAGTGGGTTTTTTGAAGAGTGGGACTTTGGTGGAGGGACCAAACATAGGTGGTGGTCTTACGGACCATAAGAATCTGGTCTATCGGAATCCGCCAAGCGACTCAATACTAACAGGCCAGGGGGCCTTGTTTTTCACATTTTAATTTTTGTGGTTTCCTTTTTTCCGGGGCACTAAGAATTTAAGGCGGATGCCCCTCGAGGAGTTTCCTTGCGGACTTCCTGACTTTGATCCCTCTGTTATTTTAAGGAGGGTGTGTTTTCCGCCATCTGCTAATTTGAGACTTGCCTGGAGGGGTGTCAGGAGGTAGGCCCGAGCGCTGCCCCGTTGGAAAATTGTTTGTCCCGGACCAAGGAAAAAATGTGATGTCTGAGATTCTTGTTCCGCTTGGCGGGCATCCCGGAATTTTTGGTACAAGATTGGTTAGTCGGTCCTTTTGGTGGCCTACCTTGTCTCGCGATGTCAGGGAATTTGTGCAGTCCTGCGGGACTTGCTCTGCTCCAAGCCTTCTCTCGCTTAGTGGTTTTTGATCCATTGCCGTGCCAAGGAATGGACCCATATCTCTATGGTTTCTTTTCCCGGATCTTCCTGTTTCTCAGAGAATGACACCATCTGGGTAATTTTGTGATGGTTTTCCAAAAGTTACATCTTGTCCATTACCTAATTTGCCTTCCTCCTCTGAATTGGGCCGTTTTTCCTTCAGACGGGGGGTTCGTTTACACGCATTCCTGAGAACATTGTGTCTGACAGAGGAGTCCCGTTTTTTTTCCGATTTGGAGGACTTTTTGTTCTAAAGGGTGTTAATTGTCTTTTCCCGGCATTTATCCTCGACCAATGGCAAATGAGAGAACAAACAACTTGGAGACTATTAAGATGCTTTGTGTTGCGATCAGGATGACTGGGTCCTTTTTTCCTTTGGCGAGGGTTTAATAATAGGGCTAGCTCTGCCACTTTGATGTCTCCTTTTTTCTGAAAATTCTGGGTTTCACCTCATTTTTTCAGGACAGACGGAGGCTTCTTTCTTCCTTTTACTTTTTTACTTTCAAAATTTCCCATTATAATTTCCCTCTCTCAAAAACCCCTTTTCTAACCCATAAAACTATTTTTTAAATATTTTTTCCCAAAAAAATTCCATTAATACTCCTCCTAAATTTAACCAATTCTTACCAAAATCATTTTTTTAAAAACCTTTTCTTTCTTTTCCTTCCCTTTAAATCCAAATTCCCAAATCCTTTAAATTTTTTACCGGGTTGCTCGGCCCCCACCCTTTTTGGTAGGGCAATCGGAGTATTTGGTTAAAAATATTATTCTCTTTTTTCTAACGAAATCCAGTTTTTTAAATGGAATTTAGGTCAAAATAATTCTTGGGTTTGCTTCGGACTCCTTTGTAGGAACTATTGCGATCAAGAACTCATCCTGACCGACCTGGTTGTCAAATGAGGGTTCGGTGACCCCCCTAAGGGGGGGGTATTGTGAATGGGTTTGGGATGAGTTCTGAGCAGAGGCTCCCTTGGTGGTTTACAAGCCCGGTACATGAGGATTGGGAATCAGGTGTTACTGATTGGTCTTTTTAAGGGAACATTTTCCATCAGGGTTTGCGGTGTAATTGTTCTGGTCTGAATCCTTCTTTCCTTTCCCTTGTTACCTGCTGTGTGTGTCTGCATCTCCTGCTATCAGATAGGCGATTTTTATTTTGTGTTTTTGCTATGTTTTTGCATTTTGTCCTGCCTTCTGTGGGGTTCTGGTCCCTGGGGTTTTTGCCCTTCAGTTTGGTTCCACCGCTGTGTTTTGTTACTTTTGCTTTTTGCATTTTTTCGGTGGCTGCTGTTTTGTTACACCAGAGAAAGTTTTAGGGTTCTTACTATTTATTTTAAATTATAATTTTTTTTCATTTCTTTCAAATACCCCCTCCTTTCTATTTAATATTTCCCCATTTTCCATACTATTTTCTTTCTTTCATATTTTCTTTCTAACCCTTACATTTTTTTTATATCTTTTTTCTCTCCCAATTTTCCTATTTCACTTTTGAGTTATTTCTCGGCTTACACTCAACCATCGAACCCCCCCTCTCTAGTTGCGGTGGTTATCAGGTAACCCATAAACCAACTGCTTGGTGATTCCTTTTTTCCGCACTCCCAGCTAGTAACAAAACAAAGCACTTTATGATGTTAAAATTTATTATTGCCACATTATTACCAGGTTTAGATGTGGCCATTTCATATATGGTGTGTGAATTACAGTTGGCATCAGTATGTGTTTTTATAATGTCTGTCATAAATAAAAATCGTGATGATGATGATGAGGATTTTATGATTTGTACATCCATTGACTGCCATTATCTTACAGGTACAGATAAAGTTCCTTAAAAAGCATTAATTGATAAGTATGAAATGTACTTTTATGCATTAATTTCAAAAAGTGAAGACTATGTTTTAGTTTTTGTTACCATTTATTATAGACATGTGCAGATATGCGCTGTGATACAAATTATTATTTGTCCATATTTGTCATAAAAAATTTATCATTCTAGGCCTGGAAAACTTCACAATTTCCTGTTTTAAGCATAAACAATCAGGGTGACGGCTCTTCCCTATTTGGGCATGTTCGACATGGGTTTTTCTGTGCAGTGTAGGGAATAGGAGACTTGTGTCGGACACACAGCGGGGAACAGCTGGCGTTACTGAACCCCACTAACACTATGCTTGTGTATTGGTCTGTGGACACGACACTTCTGAGCAGCAACTGGCAGTGTTGTAGCCCAGGGTGTAGAGTTCAAAGGTGGTAGAAAGATGAACATAAACAAGACAGGATAACGTGCAACCAGTTATTTAAATCGAAAACGGACAGACAATTCTGGCGAGATCCATGCCTTGTTCATTTTCAGAAAAGTAAGCCGGTCTACATTATCGGAGGATAGTCGCATGCGCGGTCTGTTAGTACACACCTGCGGCACTAAAGACGCGCTCCGATAATACACTGGCAGCAGGGCAAGCCAGCACCTCAATGCATACTGGCTAAGCTCTGGCCATGTATCCAGCTTAGAGACCCAAAACTTGAATGGGGAAGAGCCATCTGGGAGTACACTGAGAGGGAAAGACATGTAGTCTGTCACCACTTACGGAAACGTTGCCTCCTGCGACTGGAGCCGTCTCGGATGGTGTAGACATTGGTGGCGCTGCCACAAAACTTCGCCACATTTGGAAACATCTGGTCTTGCCCTGTGCAAGGAGGGCGCTGCTTGTGCTCCCTCTTGTTGCAGAGCTGCTCCACTGCCTCGACACACAGAGCTGCTTTGTAAAGCAGTGCAGCAGCAGTGCTCTCGGCTGGAATGGAGAACATTATGGATTGCACCAGTATGTCTTGGTACTCCCGCATTTTACGCTCCCGGTTCAACGGTGTGATGAGGCTTTGTAAGTTGTCCCGGTAGCGGGGTCTAGGAGGGTGTACCCCAATAATCAGACGTGGTGAGAATGTGGTGATGCGGCGGTCGTTTCTCAGGCACTGCAGCATGAAATCAACCATGTGCTGCAGACTCCCCAACTGGCCAAGAAACGTCTGTCCCCTGCAAGAGGCGTCATCTCTGACTGGTCTGCATCACCCCACCCTCGCTCTACATACTGCTAGAGCGTTGTGTACCTCCCTCTGGAGCGATGTCTTCCCCTCCATTGACTCCTCCTCATCCTCCTCACAAAGTGAACACTGCCCAGCCCTTTGGAGGAAAACCCCGTTGCGCTGACTGTTCCGAAGGTGATGGAATTTGTGACCCTCATCTCCACCTCTTCCAAAACCTCATCCTTATTGCTTGCAGTGTTTTTTTGAAGCAGGCAGATAAGGGGGACAGTCAGGCTGACTAGTGCATCATCTGCACTCGCCATCCGCGTTGACTCATCAACGCCACGCAAAACGTGGCGATGTCCTTCTGAGGCCCACTCAGTAGTGGTGAAGTGTGAACGACGCCATTGCGAGTTGATTGCGCCTGATGCAGCTGATACTCCATTACTGCTGGCTGCTGCTCACACAACCGCTCCAACATATGTAACGTGGAATTCACTGGTGGGTACGTCACATATGATGCGATGTTCAGGAAGGCGAAATCTGCGTTGCAGAGCTGCAATGCGCGATCTGGCCATGCGTGGAACGTCGCAAGTGGCGCACTCTAGGCGGACCTTGTGCAGCAGTGCATCAAGATCCGGATAGTCTCTCAAAAAACTTGCACGACAAGTTGAGCACATGTGCCAGACATGGTATGTGAGTGAGGTTGCCGAGGCCCAGAGCTGCCACAGATTCGGCCATTGTCACACACTACCAAGCCTGGCTGGAGATTCGCCGGCAAAAACCCACACGTCGCTCTCCGCTTGATGGCATTTCCAGAGCTCCTGCGCTGTGTGGCTTCGATTCCCATGGTAAATTAATTTCAGGACGGCCTGTTGACGTTTGGCCACGGCTGGCTCATATCGGTCGCATCAGGTTAAGCGTTCACGGGTCCATGTGGAGGTAGACCGTGACGGCTCCTGCAGCGATGATTCTGAGGAACTGGAGTAGGAGGAGGAGTCAATGTGGACAGACTTGATTCTGCAATCCTTGGAGTTGGCAGAACACGTACAGCGCCACTCGCAAGATCTGTACCCGGCTCCACAACATTGACCCAATGGGCAGTGAGGGAAAGGTATCGTCCCTGGCCATGGTACTGGTCACGCATCGGTGGTCAGGTGGACCTTGCTACTGAGGCGTTAGTAGGCATGTTTAATTTTTTCCCTCAACATGCTTTTGCAGACCAGGGACGGCTTGCCTGCTGAAATAAAATCGGCTGGGCAAAATTGTATTGTGGGACTGCCAATGACATTAAGTCACGGAAACTGTCAGTCTCCACCAGCCTGAATGACAGCATTTCAAGGGACAGGAGTTTTGCAATGCCAGCATTCAGAGCCTGTGCTCGTGGATGTTTGCCGAGTATGGCCGTCTTTTATCCCATGCCTGTGCTACCGATGGCTGTTTTGTGGCCTGGAGTGTGAGGATGACAGGGGAACTTGCAGCGTGGGTGGAATAACACATGGGTCTCTGGACAACAGTTACAGAGGTTCCTCCATGGCGATCTGTGAGGGAAGCCGAACCAGCTGTGTGTGAGCTGGAGGAAGAGGCTCAACATGAGCTGAAGATGTAGGTGCTGCTGTAGGTTGGCCTACATCTCCAGTGTGTCTTTGTAACTCAGCTACGTGCTTTGTCCGTACATGTTTCCACATATTTGTGGTATTGAGGTTACTGATATTTTACCTCTTTTAACTTTTTGATTACACAGCTTGCATTTGACATAGCAAAATATCATCTGCAAGTGTGTCAAAAAAGGACCACGCAGTGCAAGTCCTGGGAGCGCCTGGTTTGGCTGTTGGAAGAGAACTGCTACCAACGGGTGCCAAACTGGAGGGTACAGGCAACCGAGTCTGCAGCCTACTTGGACCTCATCATCTCCACTACCCTCTTCCAACACCTGCTGCTGTTGGGTGGTCTGGCCAGCACCTTGCTCAACAGAAAATGGCACCTGAGTCTCATCATCATCAGATGCGTTCTGCGGTGTGCTGACCATCGGCACTGGCTCACCCGCCTCTTCACATTCAGAGAGACACAGCTGTTGCGCATCACTGCATACTGCCTCTTCTTCACATTCCAGAATGCTGCTTGGCTGGGCCCCTGTTTCCAAGCCAACAGATTCTGAGAACAGAAGCAGAGACTCGCTGGCTCCAGTTCAGAACTCTCTGACTGCCTGGGCAATTTGGCAGGCGGTGAAGAGACAGATGGTTGTTCAACAGTGCTGTGGTCCTGAGAGGAGGTGAAGCAATTGAAGTCGATGCATTGGCTGCCATCCAACCAACAACGGCTTCAATTTGTTCTTCCCGCAGCAGGGGGGTACGCTGAGCTCCTACAAAAGTGCGCATAAAGGAACGCTCACGGGGAAAACTGGTGGATGCTGTGTCACTGGGTGCGGCAGCAGCCACAGAATCCCCACGTCCTCTCCCTGCTGAAACTCCACGGCCACGACCACGTGCCTTACTCCCTGCCTTCTCATCTTGGTAGATTGATAAAGAAAGTGAGAAAAGTTATAAGGCCTAAGTGTGGTTATTCCTCAGAGACTACAGTGAACACTGCAGACAACTGTTCAGTAGCTGTGAAAGGCCCTTTGTGTACTTCTATAGTGTTTGCAACCAATGTATTGTATACGGATGGAAGCGCGTCACACTAATAGATTAGATTTTTTTCAAATATAATGGAGCAGCACCAATTAGAGAAAAATGTGAAGGATGAGGCAGTGACACACGCTCAGCAGACTACAACAGCAGTAGTTGAAGAACTAAATGGAGCGTTGATCTGCACTCAAAAAATGAAAGCTCACAGACTACAGTGAACACTGAAACACAACTGTTCAGTAGCTGTGAAAGGCCCCTTTGTCTACTTCTATAGTGTTTGCAACCACTGTATTGTATACGGATGGAAGCGCGTCACACTAATAGATTAGATTTTTTTCAAATATAATGGAGCAGCACCAATTAGAGAAAAATGTGAAGGATGAGGCAGTGACACACGCTCAGCAGACTACAACCAGCAGTAGTTGAAGAACTAACTGGAGCGTGATCTGCACTCAAAAAAATGAAAAGCTCACAGACTACAGTGAACACTGAAACACAACTGTTCAGTAGCTGTGAAAGGCCCCTTTGTCTACTTCTATAGTGTTTGCAACCACTGTATTGTATACGGATGGAAGCGCGTCACACTAATAGATTAGATTTTTTTCAAATATAATGGAGCAGCACCAATTAGAGAAAAATGTGAAGGATGAGGCAGTGACACACGCTCAGCAGACTACAATCAGCAGTAGTTGAAGAACTAACTGGAGCATGATATGCACTCAAAAAATGAAAAGCTCACAGACTACAGTGAACACTGAAACACAACTGTTCAGTAGCCGTGAAAGGCCCCTTTGTCTACTTCTATAGTGTTTGCAACCACTGTATTGTATACGGATGGAAGCGCGTCACACTAATAGATTAGATTTTTTTCAAATATAATGGAGCAGCACCAATTAGAGAAAAATGTGAAGGATGAGGCAGTGACACACGCTCAGCAGACTACAACAGCAGTAGTTGAAGAACTAACTGTAGCGTGATCTGCACTCAAAAAATGAAAAGCTCACAGACTACAGTGAACACTGAAACACAACTGTTCAGTAGCTGTGAAAGGCCCCTTTGTCTACTTCTATAGTGTTTGCAACCAATGTATTGTATACGGATGGAAGCGCGTCACACTAATAGATTAGATTTTTTTGCAAATATAATGGAGCTGCACCAATTCCACAAAATCAAAATAAAAAAAAGAGTCAGTGAGTGACACTTGCAGATGCCTACAAACAGCGGTGGATGCAGAGCAAACTGCAGCGTCACCTGCACTCTCACACACACCTTGCACAGAGCTGTTAAAACAACACTGGCAAAAGGAAGCTTTACACAGCAGTTGGTAACTGAGTTCACAGCACAGTGACGCTAAAATGGAGGCGGCGCCTTTTATAGTGCATTCTGACATCATTTCAGCAGCCAATCACAGCCATGCCATTAGTTAAGATGACCGCAGCATTACAGGATGTGCCCACACTTCATAAGATTCCTCATTGGCTGACTAAAATCACATTGCCTCTCAAAGAATTATGGGAACTTTCCGATTCCGGTATACGAATTATGAAAAATATCGAACTAAGTATCGGAATTCCGATACAGCGAATATCGGCCCGATACCCGATACTTGCGGTATCGGAATGCTCAACACTACTTGTAACTCTTTAATCTGGGTTTCCCATTCCACAGAGCATTTATCAAATTTTTTACCATTAAAGAAAGTACTTCTCACTAGAGATTATTGTTTTGAATGAAGAATAAACTGATTTTAATTCAGTCTCCAATGTAGTCAATGATTTAGAGTTCAACTCAATGAGTAGTTTCATGAATTGAGTGGAACACAGTGTACAAGCTGCTTCCCACTTAGTAATGAACTCAGAATCGTCCACGGGGATAGAGGGGAAAACTTGGACACGCAATCCTCTGGGTATAAGAGGGAAGATAGTGTAGATAGTGACCTGGGACAAAGTGGGAGTGGCACGACAGGAGGGCTTGGAAAAGTTATTACAGAAGGAGGAATAGAGGTGCAGAAAAATTCATAAAGTACATGTTGCTAATGCCAGATGCCTCATAAACAATATGGAGGAATTGGACTCGATAATGTTGGAAGAAAATGATGATGTAACAGGGATAACAGAGATATGGCTGAATGAAAGCTATGATTGGGCTGTTAATTTACAAGGCTATAGTCTGTTCAGGAATGATCATACAAAAAAGTGAGGGGGACGGTTTGCTTACATGCAAAATCTTCTTTTAAACCCACCCGATATGAATAACAAAAGGAATCCATAGAATATGTAGAGTCCCTATGGATGGGGATAAGTAAAGGAAGAAAGAATCATAAAATACTGACACAGGTTTGTTATAAGTCTCCAAACATAATGGAAGAGGCAGAGAATATCCTCAAAAAGCAAATAAATGAGGGAGAAAATTAGCGAGAAGTAATTGTTATGAGGGATTTCAACTTCCCTCATATAAATCGGGAGCAAAAACCTCAGGTTCAGCAAAGGCAACAAGTTTTTCATAATAATAAAAGACAACTAGCTCTCACAACAGGACTGGACCCAACAAGTGTTGGCATGGGGGACTTCTAGACCTAATTTTAACCAATAAGCCAAAACAGTATCACATATATGGGTTGGCGGTCACTTGGGTAGTAGTGATCACAAAATAAAAAGTTTCAACTTATCCTTTAGTAAGATGTACAGTATATGGACACTAAATTTCCAGAAAAATAATTTCCATTTGCTAAGAGATGATCTTAACGAATGGTAATGTACTTGAAATAAAAGCACACAAAGTAAATATGCAAGAGTGGCATAGATGTTCATGACAAGAATACATAGTCTTGCCTCTATACAAGTCACTAGTGTGGTCAGATACTTTGTACAATCTTTGTCTCCAGTGTATAAGAACGACATAGCTAAACTAGAGTAGGTGGGTTAGGGCACACGAAATGCGTGTGTTCTCGTCTTAGTTGACTGTCGCCAATTGTATATTGGAGGATTACAGCTGGAGAAATCACAAGACAAGATCTATCTTCAGGAGACTGGCACAGCTATGGGAAGTAAAATGGCTCCACAGTATGCAAATCTTTTCATGGCCAAGCTTGAAAGCGAATTTTTGTCCTCATGCCCCATCAGGCCTCGGGCCTACTACCGCTACATTGATGACATTTTAATCATCTGGACGGAGTCTGAACAACAGCTAAAGACGTTCCATGAACAGTTCAATCAATTTCATCCCACCATCAACTTAACACTTAACTACTCCAGCACTGAAATTAACTTTTTAGACACCACCATTAAGCTAAAGAACAATGAAATAGAGACATCCCTGTATCAGAAGCCAATCGACCGTCCAACATATCTTAAATGGGACAGTTTCCATCCAAAACACATAAAAAACTCTATTGTCTACAGCCAAGCCATCAGATACAATCGTATATGTTCCAACCCCATGGATAGAGATGAACACCTTGGTCGCCTCAGAAAGACTTTTTTGAACCAGGGCTGCCATCCAAGAACAATTGAAAAACCAAATTACAAGAGCCACCAGAATATCAAGGAATCACCTGCTACATTACAAAGCTAAAGAAGAAAAATAACCGGGTGCCTCTAGTGGTCACCTACAATCCAAGTCTGGAGATGCTAAGGGAGCTGCACGGAAACTACAACCTTTACTACAAAAAGATGCCCGATTACCATCCATATTTCCAGACCCCCCCACTACTATGTTTTAGGCAGCCCCAAAATCTAAGAAGCATCATTGTCAGAAGCTCCCTGTCCTCCCCAACAGCTGCAGTACCTTTCCTTGCAAACAAAAGAAATGCAAAACCTGTGCATCTATAATGACCACGGACAGGATAAAGATCCCCAACTCCCATCAGGACTACAAGATACCAGGTACTTTCAGCTGCATCCACATCTAATGTGGTGTACCTAATTATATGTACTAAATGTCCAACTGGGGGTCTGTATGTGGGGGAGACCGGGCAAAAACTGAGAACAAGGATGAATTCTCATCGCCACACAATAAGAGAAAATAGAATGGATTTACCTGTGGCAAAACACTTTTGTATGCCCGGTCATAGCATGACGGATATGGAATTACTTGTATTAAAATCTAACTTCAAATCTGAGAAGGATAGAAAAGTCTGGAATATAAACTTATGATGACCTTTGACACTCTTAGTGCTGGGATGAATATATCCCAGAGTTTTATGTCTTTCTACAACAATTAAGGAATCTGCTTCCCTGACCTTTTAGGGTCATCACAAACACAATACCAGACCCCAATCAGAGGGTAATAAAACTTTCACTCCTTATCTATGAACTAGTCATATTTATGTTCATCCCTCTGCATAATGACAGTTCTGCTTCACGTCACTTGTCTTACCTATTGCATTATTCCTGTGTCCTTTGTGTATATAAATATGTGATTCTTCAGCTTTTGTTTTAGTCTTTGCCTGATGAAGAGACCTGCGTAGTCTCGAAAGCTTGCAATTTGTTACCATCTTTTCAGTTAGCCATTAAAAGGTATCAACCACTGAGGACTCTCAAGTCTAAATATTTTTCTAAGACATAGACAGTGAGTCGTGTCCCAAATGAATTCTGGTTTATTGGTCGAAATGTACCATAATTTATATGAAAAATAAGGTGCTTTGCCACACATAACCTCATTACCTTATCTCATAATTATTGCTAGTCATTGCGACCAAGGTTGTTAAGTTAATGGGTGGACTCCAATATTGAAATTGGTTATCAACCCCTTAACCCCCAGAGCTTTTTTCAGTTTTTCCAGAGCCATAATTTTTTATTTTTCCATCAATATGGCCATGTGAGGGCTTATTTTTTGTGGGACGAGTTGTACTTTTGAACAACACCATTAGTTTTACCATGTAGTGTTATGGAAATTTAATTTAGGATATATCTATCCTGCAGTGTTTGCTGCTGCTGTTCCCAATCTTAGACTAAATGTCTTTTTGAGCGCTCAGACGAAATGAGGACTGTCCACACGGAAGTGTCAGTATAACAGTTCGTCAAGACCAACAGTTTATTATTCATTCAAGGTTTTATACTTTTACAAAAAGGGGCTGGTTAGTCAATTAACATACAATTAAAAGCTGCTAGATTATTGGCTGTTTTAGTGTAAGTATGATAATTATGATAAAAGGGCTGAAGTAGCAGATTTATTGTTCTTTGCCCCAGTTTTCCTACGTGACTAGTAAAGAAAATAATAGATATCTACCCAGACCTTCTGTCTTTGTTTCCTTTTTCTGTGTCCATCATTTGCAGCAGCCTGACTTATGTGTGAGCACAGGATTTTTAACAAGTGAGATCTATCTGACTGTAAATGCATATACATATACATTGAATATATGGAATACATATACATTTCCATGACAGTCCCCCCTTAGATACCACTTGCCCTAAAAACCTGCTCCTGTCCCAAAGCACTGCAACTCTTTTGTGCTGCCAATGGGCTGGCACATGTCTAACACATGCACCCCTCATCGATGCAGGCTTTTCGCAAATGGGCAGTCAGGAGATCTGTCCCTAGCAGGGGTTCATGTTTGCAATCATAGTCTCTTTATTTAACTGCATGTTCAGAAAAACGTGTGTATTCTTCATCAGGTAGGTCATCTGTCTGGTCATTCAGAGCATCCACGACATCCTTCATGGCCTAGGTGTCTCTTCTGGTACGGGAGCTTCCTTGCAATGCGATACGTGGATCAAAGCAGGCTTTCCCTCTTGTTTCACAGAGGTTGGTGTCATGTGGGTCTATAGGACAGGACCATCAAATCTGGGATCGAGTGTTCTCATTTCCAACTTTTTCACCAACACCCAGTCTCCTGGCTTTCAAGGAGTGCATACCGGACACTGAGTCTGGATCTGGTAGTGAAGAGAAAAACTCAAGAATGGACATTAGTTTTTGACCAATTCAATTACATAAGCAAACAAGATATCATTTTGCATATTCTGCTGCTAAGGGAAGAATGCACCTAAACTTGGGACTAGACCCAAACAAAATTTTGTATGGTGACAGCTTTTCTGGGTCTCTGGGAGTGTGCCTTACGCTAAACAGTGCAATTTAGCTTTTCCTACTTTCTTACTGCTTTGGGGGTGGTATGGAGTGTGTAGGCCTAAATCTGACCCTACTGCTAACCAGATCTCTTGTGTCAGATTTGCTGTGAATGCGGGTCCCTGATCACTCTCTATCACTTCTGGAACCCCATATCTGCACACTATTTTCTGAAAGTAGCTTCTTTGCAGTAGTCTTTGCTGACTTGGAAGGCTTCTGTCCATCTTGAAAACGCTTCTTTGACCACAACGATGTATTTGAATCCTCGACTTGGCGACATCTGGATGTGGTCTATCTGGATTCTCTGGAGCTGGTAGAGTAGTCTTGCCAGATAGGGTGGGGGGGACTTTCTTCCACACGTCCAGGCTTGCATTTGCCGCAGGTCAGACAGCTGCTGGTGAATTTGGCTGTTAGGGTGGAGATCCATGAAGCGAACCAGTAAGCACCAATCAGATCATTCATCTGTGTCTTTGATCTGTGTGTGTGGATCCATGTGCCCATTGGACCACCATAGGGTGCATACTTTGTGGTAGGCATTCAGCTCTCCTTTGAAACTTGGTCTTACAACTTTTTTGAGCAGATCCCAGGACGTCTTTTTGTCAGGTTTCTTGTCTTCAGTCGTCATGTAGTAGCCGTTCGGCTCTGCGACCTCTCCAACTTCTCCATGTTGTCTTCCTTTGGCCACTTCTTCGGCTGCCATGTTATTGCCTCATGCCTCTTCTGTTCTCAGTTTTCCATGCACTTTGATTTTTCAAATTGCCACCATTTTGGAAATTGGTGTACACCCAGCAGGTCCCTGAAGGCTCCATGATGCTTCACGGTTGTCCCGCTTTCTGTGATGAAGTCCCTTGCAGCCCAGATGGGCCAAAGTCGTGTGCTATGCCATGCGAGCACCTGTAGTCGGTGTAGATGTTTGCAGTCTTGCCTTCTGCCATCTGGCAGGCCTTTGTCAGCGCTATCAGTTCTGCTTCTGAGCTGACAGGCTAGGTGACAGACTTCTGGACCACAGGATTTCTTGATTGCTGGTCACTGCACTTCCTGTGTGGAAACTTCTTCATCATCTGCAAATCTGGAGCCATCCAAGTAGAAGATAAATTCTGTAAATTTTGTTCTGAAAACTCCATATTGTATCTGGGAGTGGGAGTAGAGTGGCCGGGATGAGGACTGACATTGTGAGACAAAGGCGATAGAGGCACCACAAAGATGCCTGGTGGTGGGAGATTATTGTTGGTTGCCAAGATGTCGTGCGGAGTGAGAGTTTCCAGTGGCCGTCCAAGAGTGATGTCAGCAGTCTTGTCCAGGAAGGTGTGTGCTGCAGATACTGCCATCAGGCAGGAGGGTGCTCCTCTTGCAACTGGATCCAAGCGGGCTGAGAGGCAGCCTAAAAGTCTCTGTTTTCCCCGTGAATCCGTTTCAGGACTCCAGTAGCATGACCTAGACACTAGACCAAGGAAGGCCTGCAGCATCTTCGGAGTTGTTGGGGGAGCCATCTTCTCCACAATGATCTTCCAGTCATTTGACAGGTGTTTAGTCTGGTGGGCAATACAGTGTCCCAGGGATGTAATTTGCTTCTGACACCACTGGACTTTGTTCTTCCAGACCTTGCGTTGCTGTTCTTCAAGGAACAAGGAATGGACTGTGCAGGTATCGATGTCAACCACACAAAAGAGAAGGTCATCCACGTGTTGTAGAAGAGTGACTGTTGGGGTTTCAAATACCATAGCCTCTTTCACGGCCTCCAGGCCTTGCACCATTCTGAACTCAGTGGGGTTTACAGTATTTTTCTTCACTGTGGAAAGCTGGGATTGATTCCGATGGGCGAGGCAGCCCAGTTTGGCCTTGTCCTTCACTATGCGGCAGGGGACTCCCATCCCCGGCACAGAGCTGGCGGGAAAACAAGCCACCTACTAGAATCCACATCATGAGAGATGACGACCAGCTGGCTTTTCTTGTTCTCCACCAAGGCAGTCACTGTGTTAGCACCTGCTCTGATCACAGGGGGTCTTCTTGTTGGGACGTCTCCTTCACCGGCTGCTTTTTTCTCAGCACGGGCCATCAGTTGTTCCTTTTTCTCCAGCTCGGTCTCAGGTCAGTATTTGTGCACAAGTTTGAAGAGCTGAGTGGCCTTTTGCCGGTCTAGGGCCTGGGTGAACTGGTTGATAGCAGGGGACACCTCCTGGTGCTTGCAAAAGATGAACCTCTGGCGTTGGAGCCGGATGTGGTGTTGCCATTCCATGAAGCGAGTAGGGTCCTTCTTAAGTTGAATATCCTGGCCAATGTCAAAGTTCTCAGGCCGTCTTCTTAGGCGAGTTCACTTAGACCTTCAGTTGGTCAGAGACATCTTGACTCTGGGTGATGGAGTGGCTTTCTGGTACTATGTCCAGCACCTCCTGTGATAGGTCTGCAGTGTGGTTGTTTGAGGTTCCTGTTTCTTCTTGGGTCAAGGGTGAAGAAAGTGTCATGGTCCCATCTTCCTGGAACACTCTGGTCGCTTTCAGCTTCTGCAGTAGGTCCACTCCCAATAGGTTGAGGGTGCAGGTCTTTGACACAACAAACTGGACATGATGGAGTGTTCTGGCTGAGTCCACATGCTCAGGGGCTTCATAATCTGGAAATATATGACTTGACCATCAATTCCCATGCAGGACGCAGAAGATTCTGATAGATAGGTGAGGTTGCGGAGTTCCACAAGAAAAGATCTGACTACGCCATCCACTCTCAGGATATTGGTCCCACTGGTGGGGTTCCCTGTGGACTTGGCGTGCTCATGTCCTATGGACGGGGTTCTTCACTGCTTTCTGTGTTTTTTCTTCTTCTGGGCGAAGTCGGTGTTCTGCACCGGTTCCGGAAATGGCAAAACTCGCCACAGTTGTAACACTGGACATCCCCTCTGTCCTAGCGGGACTCAATCCTTTTTGCTACTGCGAGCAGGGTATCCATTGCTATTGACGTGTACTCAGGCCTGGCTACTACCAGTGGTTTCCTGATTGGTTCTCTCAGTCCATGCACAAAAGCCTGTGCCAACATCCGTCTGTGTGTCTGATCATGGGTAATGAGGCCCAAATCTTGAAACACTTGCATCACTCTGTCATGGAACTCCTCTACAGACTCTGTCTGGTCCTGGCTCGTGACATGTAGGCTGATAGCTTGTCCTGTCAGTCTGCTTTTGGCCCATTCTCTGAGCTGCTCAATTAGCTTTGGTCCTGTCTCCCAGGCATACGCATCTAATTCTGCTGGAATCTTGAAGTGTTCTCTCATAATTGGCCAGAATGCATCACCTGCTTTTATTTCCATTACGGCCCAGAGTTCAATCCAGGCTGCTGCATACGTTCGCTGGATCTGCTGCATTTTTTGGCAAAATGGCATGGGGTGTATCCCTGGGTCTGGCAGCATACTGATCACCTGGCTTGGGATGAAGGGCTCATTGGATGGTGCCTCTACCTGTCCTGCCCTATTGGTGCTTATGGGTTTTCTTCCCTAGTATTGGGCAGCATGTATGACGTTGCGTCTTCATCTTCATCAGATAAGAAGTGACATGGTGTGCTTGGGGCATACACTGGCTGAAATTTGGGCTTAAAAGTTGTCTTGCTGCATGGGGATTTCCCTCTTCCTTGCTGAGGCTGCGGTGGATCAGTGTCATAGTTCCATGCTGGCAGCTCTGCTCGGCACTGAGGTTCCTCATTTGTGTCTGTAGCTACACCTCCCCCTGTGAAGCCCTGGCTGTGGGCTCTGCTAGTTGTTGTGTCTGAGGGCTACCTGCAGCGTTTTGTGTAGGGAGATTTGCACTTTCTTCTCCTGATATAATGACTGGCAATGTTTGTACTGTGCTTGGGATAGACAGGGTGCCTCGTGCTGTAGGCACTGAGTACAGAGACACCACATTGCTTTGATTGGGCATTGACCCAGTTGGTAACGAAGGAGGAAAAAGAGGAAGAGAGGGGAAGTGTGAGGGAGAAAGAGTGGGGTGTAGAGGAGGGGGGAGAGAAGAGAGATGGAGGGGGAGAGAAGAAAATGAAGGAGGAGAGAGAGAAAGAGGGGGGAGAGAGAGAGATGGAGGGGGAGAAGTAGAAAATGAAGGAGGAGAGAGTGAAAGAGATGGAGAGGAAGAGATAGAAGAAGAAGAAGAAAATGGATGTGTCAGAGATGTGAGGGAGGGGAAAGAAAGAATGATAGGGAGAGAAGGATAGAGAGGAATGGCAGCGAGGAAAGAGGAGAGAAGTCTGAAGAAAAAAGGAGAAAGGGACTGAGAGAAGAAAGAGGAAAGGGTGTCCCCCCTGTGAAGCTTGAGAGGGGACCGTTGAAGCAAAAATGCCTTCTCCCTGTAGCGAGAGGCGGGGAGCTTTTTTCTCTGTACAAGGCTCCTTATTCAATGAGAGCAGACTACATCTGTCCCGTGTCTCCACATGATGGACATGTGATGTGTGAGACTCTAAACTCTACTCTTGTGACATGTCCATGATCATTTTCTCACAGACGATTTCAATGCTTCTTTAACACCTTTTCAATCTTATTCACATAAAAATTACTTCCTGGTATGTTCAAATAACTTGCTGTATCTTCTACACGATGCAAGACCACCACTGCTCTTTTATAGCAGACGGCAATCTAAAAAAAAAACTTTCCTGTGCCTTTCAAAAAAAACCAAAAAAACCATTTAATTCATTGTGCAGCGTAAAGTCTGCCCGTTCATTGGATTCTCACGTACTCTGTGTCATGTGTGCATCGCCACGAAGATCGTCGCGGTTGCACATTCTGACTTCTCACAGCTGAGTTGCTGTTTCTTTGTGTTTGGCAGTTAGGGAGTTAATTCTGTCTGTGCTCAGTTCTGGGACTGGGTGCAGTTTCTCCCGGCTGCAATTAATTATTTGTTGATTGGTTTCCTTTAAATCTCTGGTGGTCTGTTTTGGGAGTTGCCAGTGAAATTCTTCATGCAGACCACAGATAGGATTGTATCTGTATAGACTTAAGTTAAAGAGCTCCTTAGTTGTTTTAAGCTCACCTTGCTTAGAGTTTAATATCCCAGATCATTTATGTTCCTTCTGTGTTTGAGTGTGTATGCAAGTCTGTGTTTTCTCCAGTCTGTCTTATATGTCTAATCTGTGTATTTAGCAGAGATCAGCCCATATCCCTTTGGTGGTAATCAGTATCCTTCTTAGGACTGATTACAGGGTTCAGGGACTGATAGGAGACAGGGTTAGGCTGGAGACTTGGACCTCTGAACCATTATCAGTACCTCCAAGGTGAGGGATTAGTTAGGACCCCAGTTTAGGGTCAGGTTAGACCCCCGGTCCTCCTCTTTCCTGTGACAGTGTATCAAGTCCTCAAGATTAACCCTGAGTTCAACGGATATCGTGTCAGGTAAATCTATTCTATATTTACATGCTGATGTTGCAAATCTATATGTTGTATAGAGTGTTGTTCTTTTAAGAATAGTTTACTGACATCGTACACATATCATAAGACCGCGTGACATTTTCACTGGCCAATAAAATTATTCCCAGTTGCCATGGATCCAGTAGTCCAGCTGGCTCTGCAGTTGCAGGGATTATCCATGGAGCTGACGGACATTAAGTCCAAAGTTTTGTCTCCCTCGGAGCAAACCAGATTTGAACCTAAAGTAGCTCTCCCGGACAGGTTCACTGGTGGGCGAGACAAATTTTTTACCTTCAGGGAAGCATGTAAATTGTATTTTCGGCTTCGGCCTCGATCATCAGGGAGTGAAGAGCAGAGAGTGGGAATTGTTATCTCGCTCCTACAAGGGGACCCTCAATCCTGGGCATTCTCCCTTCCTCCGGGATCCCGGCTCTACAGTCTGTAGATCGATTTTTTACTGCCCTGGGTTTGGTATATGATGACCCAGATCGGGTCTCTCTTGCTGAGACAAAATTACGTAAGATACAGCAGGGAGATCGTCCGGCGGAGGAATTTGCTTCTGAGTTCCATAGATGGGCCACAGATACTCAGTGGAATGACCCAGCTCTTAGGAGCCAGTTTTGTCATGGGCTTTCTGACAAATTAAAGGACGTTTTGGCTCAGTATGATTCTCCTCCATCACTGGAGGCTGCTATGGCCCTAGCTATCCGTACTGATAGACGGCTCCGGGAGAGGTGCGAGGTAACTCCGCCCCCTGTTGTTACTCCACCTACTACTAAAGTCCCTTATGTTGAGGTTCCCCTTGTCTGTTCGGAGGAGCCTATGCAGTTGGGAGGGACATCATTTCGTAGGAGGGGATTGGCGGTACGCCGCAGGACTAGAAGGTGTTTCTTCTGCGGGAAAGAGGGACATTTTGTTGGGGGATGTCCATCCCGTGCCTTGTTGAGCAAAAAGTCGCCGGAAAACTGTTAATCCCAGGTTGTGTGGTGGACGACAACCTGGGAGTATGTATTTCGTCCGCTAGTTCTTCTCAGTTCCTTGTACCAGTGGAGGTGGTGGTTGGTACGAGAGTGGAGAGATTTTCTGTTCTTCTTGATAGTGGGTCCGGGGCTAATCTGGTTGACGCTCAGTTTGCTCAGGCTCAAGGTATGCATCTGAGTGTATTGGTCAAACCGATCCCTATATTCTCCATTGACGCCAGGCCTCTCGGCCAAGGTAGCTTTGTTCATGAGGTTCATAACATTGACCTTCGGGTAGGGGCAATACATAGGGAACTATTATCTTGTTATGTGTTGGAGGGTCTACCTACTCCTATTGTGTTGGGACTTCCTTGGTTGGTTAAACATAACCCTGTGATTAATTGGCAGTCCAGAGAGATAAGCCAATGGGGTGAGTTTTGCAAAAGTAACTGCATGAACACAGTCATCAGTGCGGTCGTGCCTAGTACTTTGCCTCCTTTTTTGGAGGACTTTGGGGATGTGTTCTCTGAGGAGGGGTGTCAGGAGTTGCCTCCTCATCGCGTGTATGACTGCTCTATTAATTTACTTCCTGATGCTAAGTTACCTAAAGCTAGGTTATATAACCTTTCTGGTCCTGAGAGGCAGGCTATGAAAGATTATATTTCGGAAAGTCTGGCCAAAGGGCATATTAGACCTTCATCTTCCCAGTGGCCGCGGGGTTCTTCTTTGTGAAGAAAAAAGATGGAGGCCTACGCCCTTGCTTGGATTTCCGCGAACTTAATCGGATTACTGTTCGAGATCCGTATCCACTCCCTCTTATTCCTGATCTCTTCAATCAAATTGTTGGCGCCAAATGGTTCTCTAAATTGGATCTCAGGGGGCGTATAATCTGATTAGGATAAAAGAGGGGGATGAGTGGGAAACGGCGTTTAACACGCCGGAGGGACATTATGAGAACCTTGTCATGCCTTTTGGTCTGACTACTGCACCAGCAGTATTCCAACATTTTGTTAATGACATTTTTCGTCATCTGGTGGGGCTGTTTGTGGTCGTATATTTGGATGACATTTTAATTTACTCACCAGATCTTGTGTCTCACCAGGAGCATGTGAGACAGGTGTTGCAGATCTTGCGAGACAATAAACTATACGCCAAACTGGAAAAGTGTGTATTCGCCGTACAGGAACTTCAGTTTTTGGGTTTCTTGGTGTCAGCCTCCGGTTTCCGTATGGACCCTGAAAAGGTGAGAGCAGTGCTTGAATGGGATCAGCCAGAGGATCTTAAGGCTCTGCAGCGTTTTCTGGGGTTTGCTAACTACTACCGGAAATTTATTTGTAATTTCTCATCTGTTGTCAAACCTCTCACTGACATGACAAGAAAAGGGACGGATTTTTCTAAATGGTCGGACAAAGCTTGCCAAGCTTTTTCCTCTTTGAAAAAATGTTTTGCTTCGGCACCCGTTCTCATCCAACCAGATGCATCACAGCCGTTCGTTGTGGAGGTGGACGCGTCTGACGTAGGGGTGGGTGCAATATTGTTACAGGGTCCGTCCCCTGGTAAATGGCATCCGTGCGCTTTCTTTTCTAAAAAATTGTCGTCCGCCGAAAGGAATTATGATATCGGCAATAGGGAACTTTTGGCCATTAAGTTGGCTTTTGAAGAATGGCGTCACTTTTTGGAGGGGGCAGTCCACCCGGTCACAGTCTTTACTGATCACAAGAACCTGCTGTATTTGGAATCTGCTAAGCGTCTGAATTCCAGACAAGCTCGATGGTCGTTGTTTTTTACCAGGTTTAATTTTGTTGTCACTTATCGCCCTGGATCTAAGAATGTTAAGGCGGATGCCTTGTCTCGCAGTTTCCCAGGGGCCGGGAAAATGGATGACCCGATTCCTATCCTTCAGGAGGGGGTGGTAGTGTCGGCTGTATTTTCTGAGCTTGAGGAGGAGGTGTTAGAGGCTCAGGGGGACGCCCCTGCAGGACCTCCAGGGAGACTGTTTGTCCCAAATCAGTTGAGACAAAAGGTTATTGAGGCACATCATAATTCTGCTTTAGCAGGACATCCAGGGAGTAAGGCTACTTTAGATCTCCTTTCTCGCCGGTTTTGGTGGCCTAACGTTAATAAAGATGTTTTAACTTTTGTCGCGTCCTGTGGGGTTTGTGCTCGCTCTAAGACCCTCATACCCGTCCGTCTGGGACCCTCTTACCCTTGAAACTTCCGGAGCGTCCATGGACTCATTTGTCTATGGACTTCATCACGGACCTTCCTCAGTCGTCAGGGAAGACTGTCATACTGGTGGTTGTTGACAGGTTCAGTAAGATGGCACATTTCATTGCTCTTCCTGCCCTCCCTAATGCTAAAACTCTGGCGCAGGTGTTCATTGGGGAGATTGTGAGACTTCATGGGTTGCCTTCTGATGTGGTGTCAGATAGGGGGTCTCAGTTTGTATCCAAGTTTTGGAGGGCATTTTGTTTACGTCGGGGGATGCAACTGTCATTTTCCTCGGCTTTTCATCCGCAGACCAATGGTCAGACAGAGCGTCTGAATCAAAGCCTAGAGACTTATCTTCGGTGTTTTGTCTCAGAGAACCAGGAGGACTGGTCTTCTTTCTTGCCTCTGGCAGAGTTCGCTCTTAACAACAGGCGGAGCGAGTCCACTGGTAAGTCCCCGTTTTTTGGGGCATATGGTTTTCATCCCCAGTTTTGTACTTTCAATGGGGGGGGCCCTTCTGGGGTTCCTGAGGAGGAGCGTTTCTCGTCGTCACTTGCTTCAGTGTGGAGAGGTGTATTGAATAATCTGAGTGCTATGGGGAACCGTTATAAACGTATGGCTGATAGGAGGAGAGTTTCTGGTCCAGATCTTAATGTGAACGATCTGGTATGGTTGTCTACCAGGAATATAAAACTTAAAGTTCCCTCCTGGAAGCTGGGCCCCAGATTCATCGGGCCGTACAGGATCAGTTCCATAATTAATCCTGTGGCATTTCGTCTGGACCTCCCTCCTACGTTTAAAATCCACAATGTGTTCCACAAGTCATTACTTAAGAGGTACGTGGCACCAGTCATACCATCACCTCTACCTCCTCCTCCAGTGGTGGTCAATGGTAACTTGGAGTTTCAAGTGTCAAAGATCATTGACTCACGTCTGAATCGCCGGTCCCTTCAGTACTTGGTTCATTGGAAGGGGTATGGTCCAGAGGAGAGGACGTGGGTTCCTGCGTCTGACATTAACGCAGATCGTTTGGTGCGGACCTTTCACAGAACTCACCCGGGCAAACCTGGCCCTGAGGGTCCGGAGGCCCCTCGTAGAAGGGGGGGTACTGTCATGTGTGCATCGCCACGAAGATCGTCGCGGTTGCACATTCTGACTTCTCACAGCTGAGTTGCTGTTTCTTTGTGTTTGGCAGTTAGGGAGTTAATTCTGTCTGTGCTCAGTTCTGGGACTGGGTGCAGTTTCTCCCGGCTGCAATTAATTATTTGTTGATTGGTTTCCTTTAAATCTCTGGTGGTCTGTTTTGGGAGTTGCCAGTGAAATTCTTCATGCAGACCACAGATAGGATTGTATCTGTATAGACTTAAGTTAAAGAGCTCCTTAGTTGTTTTAAGCTCACCTTGCTTAGAGTTTAATATCCCAGATCATTTATGTTCCTTCTGTGTTTGAGTGTGTATGCAAGTCTGTGTTTTCTCCAGTCTGTCTTATATGTCTAATCTGTGTATTTAGCAGAGATCAGCCCATATCCCTTTGGTGGTAATCAGTATCCTTCTTAGGACTGATTACAGGGTTCAGGGACTGATAGGAGACAGGGTTAGGCTGGAGACTTGGACCTCTGAACCATTATCAGTACCTCCAAGGTGAGGGATTAGTTAGGACCCCAGTTTAGGGTCAGGTTAGACCCCGGTCCTCCTCTTTCCTGTGACAGTGTATCAAGTCCTCAAGATTAACCCTGAGTTCAACGGATATCGTGTCAGGTAAATCTATTCTATATTTACATGCTGATGTTGCAAATCTATATGTTGTATAGAGTGTTGTTCTTTTAAGAATAGTTTACTGACATCGTACACATATCATAAGACCGCGTGACACTCTGACCTTCTATTCACATGCCTAGCCCTTCGATTCTCACGTACTGTGTCTATTCCAAAAACCTATTCAACAAAGGTGATTAAAAATTCAAAAAATGGTTGGAGAATAAAACTCTAAAATAAGTTGATTAGAAAAACCTCTCAAAATATATTTAAAAATTTACTTAAAAGAAAAACTTTAAAAACAAGAGTTAGATTTAAAAGAAAAAAAGAAAGAAAACCCTACACAGTTTAGTAAAAACTCTAGGAAAAAGAGTGACCAAGTAAAAACTCCAAAAGCAAAAAGCTGATCAAAAAGGGAGGGAAAAAAACGTATTAATAGTAAAACTCTAAAAAAAAACAACAAGGTTGACAAGAAGAAAAAAACCCTTGTTACTAAAACAGCTAATTAAAAACAGAAAAGAGGTGGAAAAACTGATTGTAAAATGATAAAAACAAAAAGAAAAATACTTTTTAAGACTTTTGTCTGGTAGCGTAGGCTTTATCCTTCCGCCCTCAGGAATGTCCTCTCGCTGCTGCTGGCACTTCCCTCCTCCCTTATACCTCTGCTTGCTGTGTCTACAGACACTGAAATCACGTATCTAAAAAGAGGTTATCCCTCAGAGCAGAAAAATGAACACAGTTTATTCTGAATTCCTGAGAATTTTCAAGCTACAGCCTGTAGCCAAAAACTAGCTCAAAAAGATGAAAACCAGGAAACAGATGTGACAACGTGATTAGCAGAGGGGGGGTTTAGCCCGCTGCCTACAGTGAGAAAGTTAGTGTCAGAGAGCTTTCTGACTGTAAATTTAAAACGACAGTACCTGATACAGACAGGAACACGTACAAATGAAACAGACACCCGGGAGAATACGAATCCCTCTTTTAGATGATCTGTGACACATACAAGCTGCTCTGGTAACTGATAACTCACCAATTGCACTGAGCACGCCAATGCTCCAGGTCTACTATCCTGAAAACTGGTCGCCCTGCCTGGTACGCCGGCCACAGGAATCTGTAATAGCCTGTTCAAAATTCCCACCCTTCACACCTGGAATACTGGGAGTGTCTCCCTCCGATGTGTGAAGGAATCTGTGAGAATTTATCCAAGCAAAGCCCCAGCCTTCACACCTGCAATACTGGGATTGTCTCCCTCCGATGTGTGAAGGAATCTGTGGGAACTTATCCAGCAATTTTGGCTTTTCCTGCTGTACAGCTCCCAGAAATCAGCAAGCAAACACAGTCACCGTTCCAACTTTCTCCCGGTTCACACAAAACATGAAACACATACACAGCAGGAGCAAACACCTTATATCCCAGGGTTTTGGATAAGGGTGTGGACTTTTTACACTAAATGGGAATGCGGTGGTGACCACACCTTACCGGCAAGAGGTATAAGACCTGGACTGGACACAAGGGACTTTCAGGTAAGATGACAAGATTTTCTTACCTTACTTATGGTGCTGCGCAGTCTCCGTCCCGTGAGCCAAGGCCATGGCCAACACCTCTGTCTCTCCAGTCAGCAGGTCCCCGTGGGTTTCGTACACTGCCCCACGTTGGGCGCCAACTGTTATGGAAATTTAATTTAGGATAAATCTATCCTGCAGTGTTTGCTGCTGCTGTTCCCAATCTTAGACTAAATGTCTTTTTGAGCGCTCAGACGAAATGAGGACTGTCCACACGGAAGTGTCAGTATAACAGTTCGTCAAGACCAACAGTTTATTTTTCATTCAAGGTTTTATACTTTTACAAAAAGGGGCTGGTTAGTCAATTAACATACAATTAAAAGCTGCTAGATTATTGGCTGTTTTAGTGTAAGTATGATAATTATGATAAAAGGGCTGAAGTAGCAGATTTATTGTTCTTTGCCCCAGTTTTCCTACGTGACTAGTAAAGAAAATAATAGATATCTACCCAGACCTTCTGTCTTTGTTTCCTTTTTCTGTGTCCTTGGTAAAAAAGTTCCTATGAGCTATCTTTTGCAGCAGCCTGACTTATGTGTGAGCACAGGATTTTTAGCAAGTGAGATCTATCTGACTGTAAATGCATATACATATACATTGAATATATGGAATACATATATATATATTCCATGACAGTAGTGTACTCGAAAACGGGGAAAAAAATTCCAAGTGCGGTGAAATTGCAAAAAAAGTGCAATCTCACACTTGTTTTTTGTTTGGCTTTTTTGCTAGCTAGGTTCACTAAATGCTAAAACTGACCAGATTTTCCAGGTCATTATGAGTTCATAGACACCAAACATGTCTAGGTTCTCTTATAACTAAGTGGTGAAAAAAAATTCCAAAATTTGCTAAAAATAGAAAAAAAAATTGCGCCATTTTCCAAGACCTGTAGTGTCTCCATTTTTCGTGATCTGGGGCCGGGTGAGGACTCATTTTTTGTGTGCCGAGTGGACGTTTTTAAGGATGCCATTTACGCGCAGATCTGTTCTTTTGATCGCCCGTTATTGCATTTTAATGCAATGTTGTGGCAACCAAAAAAACTTAATTCTGCCGTTTTGATTTTTTTTCTCGCTACGCCGTTTAGTGATTGGGTTATAATTTTTTTTATTGATAGATCCAGCGATTCTGAACGCGGCGATACCAAATATGTGTATGTGTGATTTTTTTTTTATTGTTTTATTTTGATTGGGGCAAAAGGGGGGTGATTTGAACTGTTAGGTTTTTTTATTTTTTTTATTTTTAAACACTTTTTTTTACTTTTGGCATGCTTCAATAGCCTCCATGGGAGGCTAGAAGCATGCACAACTCGACAGTCTCTGCTACATATGGGCGATGAGCAGATCACCCATATGTAGCAGATTTACTGCATTGCTTTGAGCGCCGACCACAGGGCGGCGCTCACAGCAATGTGCCGGCAACAACCATAGAGGTCTGTGATGGGGGTCAGCAATGCGCCCATTTCCAGTCCGGCGGCCGGAAGCGGTAGTTAAATGCCCGCTGTCAGCTTTGACAGCGGCATTTAAATAGTTAATAGGCGTGGACGGATCGCGATTCCGCTCGCGCCTATTGCGGGCACATGTTAGCTGTTTATAACAGCTGACATGTCGCGGCTTTAAGGTGGGCTCACCCCCGGAACCCACCTCAAAGCAGGGGATACTGCCAGCTGATGTACTATTCCGTCAGCTGACAGAAAGGGGTTAAATTGGAGTTACTCGGTTTGGAAAAATGAAGGCTTAGGGGCAATCTTATTACATTGTACATGTATAAGGGAACATACAGTAGTCTTTTTAATGGTCTTTCTACAACTAAGTCTTCAATGAAGACAAGGAGGCAACCTATATTTCAAAATGAAAGAGGGTTTAATCATCATCAATGGCAATTTTTTGTTTTCACTGTAAGAGCAGTGAAATTAAGGAACTCTCGGACATCTGATGTAGTAATGGTTGATTAGCTAAAAAAGTTCAAGGAGGGCCTAGATGCCTTTCCTGAAAAATATATTACAGGTTATATGTACTAGATTCTGTGATGGGTAGCTGATTCATGGAACTTTACTGCTTGCCATATGTGGAGTGAAGAAGGAATTTTCCCTAATATGGAGCAATTAATGTAACAAGTGCCTAATGTGTATTTTGCCTTCCTCTGGATCAACATGATAGGTTACAGGTTGAACCTGATAAGCTTATGCTTTTCCTACAACATGTTTAAGAGATTTACGCCACTTATTCAGTCCAATATAACATTTTGCCACTGAAAGGCCTCACTCATAGTTGCGTGTAAAACAGACTAGTGCAATCAGATAAAAAAAAATCGGATTGCACTCATACCAATGTTATTCAATGATGTAGTGCAGATCTGAGCATTTATTCTCAGCTGTGCTCGTCATGAGAAAAAAAATTGCAGTACTCTGAAATCGGACAATGCAAGAAAAAAATTGCATGCCATAAGGACCATCAGTGTGGCATTTAATTTTTGCGTATACATTACAATGCTATAACATAGCATATAACATGTAAATGATCCTGAAAAAGATTTATAGCTGCTGAGTAAAAAATGGATAGTATACGGATGACAAGTCACAAAAAATCATGCCACTCTCCTGGAAGAGAATGGGACTGATTTCTTATTTGCAAGTGTGAGCATACCTTAGCACAAATATAGCACTATAGATTTTATTTTTTTTAATTGGAAACATGCATCTTCACACTGACACTGCAGGAGCCAAGTGTAAACACACACACATACACTGTCACTGCGACATTCCTATCATCCCTATCCCCGTCTGTGGCTTCTGCATGCTGTATGCAGGACCCTACAGCCACTTGCTACTGGTGTTGAAGACAGGGGAGACACTTGGCTACTGCAGTGTCCCTGTGGACATGCAAAGCTGGGAATTCAAGTCAGGAAGCTCTGTAATAATGCTGAGAGGAGGTGTGTGGCATGTTGATTGAGGTAGTGGAACAATGCACTGAGCTCTTGGACATACCAAAGGTACAGTGAGGATCACTAATTTGCATATGAAATAAAACTGTTTTTCTGTCCAACTAAAGTCTACAATGAAGGTATGAGTTTTATACGTGCTAAGTCCATTATAGGGATGTATAAGTGGTTTAAATCACATTTTGAATGTGATAGATGCCTTTTAATTTTATAGGGTGTTATCATAAAGAATATAAAGAATAAGCACAGTAAAAAATGTGGATTTTGGGTGATGTCATTAACTATTTTACATTTTTAGTGCTCATGCACATGACCATATTTTCTTTTATGCTATGGGGCTGTGCATATGTCTGTTTTTCCCCGTGTTTGTTTTTTCATAGGTTCCCATGCAGACAGACTTTTCTAAGCGAGGATAGGCATTAGTTAGGACCTGATATACGAGAAGAGCCTTGACGTGGCTATCAGGCTCACATAATTTGGCCATGTTATGCGCTAAGACTTCTCAATTTTTCATATTTCTAAGGTAATGATGCAATTCATTTTTCATATTTTTCATATTTCGTGTTTGCAAGCTATAGCGCTACAGTGTGCTACCTTTTCTTCTTGTATGTATATGAGTTGGGGACTCTAGGTTTAGCACCTGTTCACACTGAATCTATGTTTGGATGTGCCGGTCAGTTTTTTGATTTGTATTCATTTACCTTCTGCCTGAGCACTCCACCTGGTGGTCACAGGCTTTTTAATTACAACAGGTTCATCACCCCTCCACAGAGATGTAGATTTTAGTCTGAAGAGAGGATTCATAGGTTCCCATGCAGACAGACTTTTCTAAGCGAGGATAGGCATTAGTTAGGACCTGATATACGAGAAGAGCCTTGACGTGGCTATCAGGCTCACATAATTTGGCCATCTTATGCGCTAAGACTTCTCAATTTTTCATATTTCTAAGGTAATGATGCAATTCATTTTTCATATTTTTCATATTTCGTGTTTGCAAGCTATAGCGCTACAGTGTGCTACCTTTTCTTCTTGTATGTATATGAGTTGGGGACTCTAGGTTTAGCACCTGTTCACACTGAATCTATGTTTGGATGTGCCGGTCAGTTTTTTGATTTGTATTCATTTACCTTCTGCCTGAGCACTCCACCTGGTGGTCACAGGCTTTTTAATTACAACAGGTTCATC
Source organism: Oophaga sylvatica (assembly GCA_033576555.1). Lineage (NCBI taxonomy): Eukaryota > Metazoa > Chordata > Amphibia > Anura > Dendrobatidae > Oophaga > Oophaga sylvatica. Next base: position 11,660 of record JARQOD010006028.1, on the reverse strand, counting down.
ACCCTCCACAGAGATGTAGATTTTAGTCTGAAGAGAGGATTCATAGGTTCCCATGCAGACAGACTTTTCTAAGCGAGGATAGGCATTAGTTAGGACCTGATATACGAGAAGAGCCTTGACATGGCTATCAGGCTCACATAATTTGGCCATCTTATGCGCTAAGACTTCTCAATTTTTCATATTTCTAAGGTAATGATGCAATTCATTTTTCATATTTTTCATATTTCGTGTTTGCAAGCTATAGCGCTACAGTGTGCTACCTTTTCTTCTTGTATGTATATGAGTTGGTGACTCTAGGTTTAGCACCTGTTCACACTGAATCTATGTTTGGATGTGCCGGTCAGTTTTTTGATATGTTTTTCCCGTGGACTGAGCCGGTCCGAGGACAAAAAAAATCGCAGCATGCCCAACTTGGATCCATCGGATTGCACTTGACTTCACTAGAACGACATCTAAGTGTGGTACGATTTTCACGGGTTAAGAGAATATTTTTTTGTTGGCAGTGGATTATTCAGGATACTCTCCAAACGTGTGGCAACAGAGCTTCTTTATACAGGAACAATCAGGAACAATATATGATAAGCTACAAATCACTTGTGTGTCTCTATCTGTGCAGCATCTACAGCAGGCTGCTTCTCTCATACACAGACACAGGAAAAACAGGAAATACAGTCCCATGCTCTTCCTGTGTGAGCCTCTGGGAGTTTTTTTTAACTTTATAAACAGCACGCAAATCTACCAACTAAACACTCATAAACAGGAATACAGTTGTTGCACCAAACATATTCTAACACCTCCACTCAACCACTACTTATCCTGTTAGTCCCTTTGTGGTTCTGAAGTCCATAAACTTGGCTCTTGATAATGGCTTTGTCATACCATCGTCTATCATCTTGTCAGACTCGCAATAAACAAACTTGAGTACAGCACATTCCACTCTGTCACGTAAGTGGTGATGTTTTACATCATTGTGTTTAGTTCTTGCATTAATAATCTCACTGCTGGCAAGTTTAATGCATCCTTGGTTGTCCTCATAGATAACTGTTGGTTGAGCTAGTGGCTTGCCGAAATCTTCCAAAAGTTGCTTCAACCAAATTACTTCTTGACTTGCATAAGCAGAAGAAATATATTCGGCTTCTGTAGAAGATAATGCGACTGACACTTGTTGCATCAAACATATTCCAACATTTTTCCATCTTCTCCTCATCCAAAAGAATCGGAGCATGCAATGATCAGAGTGTTTTTTCCATTATATGTACGCTAGTGTGACCCAATCCTTAAAGTGAGATGTGTGAATTCAATGACTGGATCTTAAAGGGAAGGTACCATGCTTGTAGAGCATTAATAAATCAATGTAATGTAGCATAACCTATTGTTATAACCAAGTTTTGATTGCATTTGAAGCATATTTCGTGTGTTATAGGAGTTTAAAGAAGGCACTGGGAGCCGACATCTTGCTTTCACAGTAGCAGCATGACAATATCAGTGTCATAATACAGCACCCTATGGTCATAGGAGATAACAGACGGAGGCTGACCTATGTATTGTAAGGAAACTGTCACTGCTGTGAGTGGGGCACGCCTTTGTGGGCTGCACAAGTCACAGAAGTGGGAGTGTTCTGCTGCCATGTTCATGGAGCCCTGGACTTTGGCTTTGTCTTCTGTCATTAGGATCTGCTAAAAGATGCATTACTGCTTCACAACAGATCATAGATTGACTGGAGTAAAAAGCAGGAGAAGAGAGGGGGGAGCTGTCTGTGACCATTCCCTCAGAGATAAGGAGCTCCAGGTCTGCATTGAATGGCCAGAATGGAGGGGGAGAAAGATACATTTAGTGTGGCTGAGACAAACTGATGGGAGAGAGAAAGACACATATAGTATGATGAATGAGTCACATATGGAGTGTGATTTAGGAGTGAGACAAATATGGAGCGTGATGGGGAGAGAGATACACATGGAATAGCAGGGGAGAAATATTGATATGGAATAGCAGGCATGAGAGATTAGGAGTGTGATGGGGAGAGAGATACAAATGGAATAGCATGGAGAGAGATGGATATGGAATAGCAGGGGTGAGAGACTTGGAGTGTGATGGGGAGAGAGACATGTAGTATGATGAGTGAGACACATATGGAGCATGATAGGGAGGGAGAGACACATAGAATAGCAGGGGAGAGAGATGGATATGGAATAGCAGGCATGAGAGATTTGGAGTGTGATGGGGAGAGAGATACACATGGAATAGCAGGGGAGAGGGATGGATATGGAATAGCAGGGGTGAGAGACTTGGAGTGTGATGGGAAGAGAGACATGTAGTATGATGAGTGAGACACATATGGAGCATGATAGGGAGGGAGATACACAGAGAATAGCAGGGGAGAGAGATGGATATGGAATAGCAGGCATGAGAGACTTTGAAAGTGATGGGAAGAGAGAAATATGGAGTCTGATGGGGAGAGAGAGACATAATTATTGAAATGTATTTATTTTTTAAATGTAACAGATATTGATAACAATTGTGGTAGTCATACCAAGAAGAAGTTGTCTGAAGGAATAATATTGCATGTGTTTCCATACTCCATGGAAACAATAAAACTGTGGCTGCAGCAGACAGGACAATTTACTAACATTGACACAGTTGCCGAAAGAATCCATGCTGGGAAGACACAGGACAAATTCAGAATGTGTTCAAAACACTTTGAGGAAGAGAGATGGCATCTCTCAAAACGCATCGGTAGTCGTTTAACCCTTCACGCTTTCTGTTGCGGCAGTGACGTCACGAGCCTCGCACACGCTATCGCCTCCTTCCTTCCTTTCCCTGCTGGGTAACCAGGGATGCTACCAGCCGGAGCTCCCCTGGCTTTGCCTATCCGCATGCCCGCACCTGCCCCTGCCTCCTGGGGTGTACCTACATCTTGTAGCGCAGCCAAGCACAAGCAGCTCAAATTTTTCCAGCACCGCAGTGTTTAACCGTGCCTGCTAAGGGGTAAGCTACAACTCCTAGAAAAACTATTACCTAATTTTGCACTTGCGGTTTACTTTGTGCTATTGACGTATGGAGCATGGAGGACAGGTTCATTACTGGGTTTTTATACATGTATTATGTTAGTTTAATTGTTTTAACCTTGACAATTCTAGCTAATATTGCCGTTTCTGGACTGCATTCAATCCTTAATGATTCATTTTTAGCTATTATTTCAGTTGTAAGCACATTTTAATTACTGTTTTAAACTTAATTTCACAAATAAACTACAAGAAAACTGATGGCACCTTCCCTTTAACTGGTAGCCGCGTATGCTACAGCATACTCAGGAGGTCAGTCAATTCATTGCTTGGGAACTCGTGTTTGTCTGAAAGAAGCATGGGATTTATACAAACTACCCATGTATCCACTAAATACCACAGTATCCTCATTTCAAAGCTTTAGTTCACAATCAATTTGCTCAGTAAGCACAGGACTCAAATCATATGTGAAATTATCTCTCTTGAAGTAGAGATGTGTAACCTAATGCACTTGTTTATGTAGTACAGTATAGTTGCGTGACTTACTTAATTAGATTTGCTATCCTGATAGCAAATATCAATATGTTATTTCACAGCAGGAAGAAAGCAATGTAATGCTTACAGAGGAGGACAAACCACAAAAGATCCCAGTGGGAATATGGGCGCCTATTCTTATAAGTTATGTCCTTTAAATAGGATGACATTCAAAAGATACTATTGAAGGTAAAACAAATCAATTTACCATATTAAAGCAATGCAAATAGTAAACATGGTGATAACTAATGGAATCTGTTTTATATGGTTTGCATATTTTACTTTATTTTTATGTAACAAGACTTATCCCAGTATCTGCTTTGTATGGTACAGTATATAGACCACACAGAGGCTCTTACAGGTATAGTTCATTTTAAAGGCAAATTGTGTATTTTAGACCTAGTTTATACCTTTCACTAATCACAATTTAGTTTCACTATAATTTATAATATTATTTTCTATGTACTTCTTATTTAATAGAAATTATTAGAGGGGAAGTTTCAACCATAATTACAAAATAGTGGCTTGTTGTGTGAAAAATCTGTGTTGCTCAAAAAAAGTCTTAGAGTTTATCAAAGTGGATAGGATTTATAGAACTCTCATGCCCACACTGATTATATTGACCTGTGGTACGTGTTTGAAATCTACAACATGTCAATTTCTCTTGCACTTCTATGAGTTCTACTGTAATTGCATATTGTAACCATATAATGTACAGTAATGTAACGTCTCATGTACAGCACCATGGAATCAATGGTGCTATATAAATAAATAATAATAATAATTGCATTAGATTTGGAAAAACACTCATTTTTAGTGCAGTTCCACCTAAAGGATAAAAAACAAGATGAAAAACACATATAAAAAACACACTCCAAAACGCAATTTAGAAAGTGCAAGTAATCTAATTTACCTGACAGATGTAGAAATGCTGTGGAAAATCTTGACCATCATTGTGGGAACGAAGTTTTAGGAGAAAAAAATCAAAATACTATAAATGCCACTTTTCCACTCACTACACCTTTTCTAAAAGATGCAATCCGTTTTGTGCTTTATAATTTCAGGATAAAAAACATCAGCTGACTAAGTAATAAACAAGTCCTCATATTAGTCCATTGACAAAAAAAATGGCGAAGCATAACAAATTATTATAAATAAGATTCTTTCCATTTTCTGATACATTGCATGGTAAGATGAATGATGTATTTAAAACTGCAACTTATTAACAAGTCTTAAATAGTTTTGTTGACAGAGAAATTAATAAAGTTTTGACTCTGCGGGAAAAAGTAAACTTCTGATGGAAGAAGGGGAGGAAAAAGCAAATACACAAAAAATGTCCATAGTGAAAAGGTATTAAACTATTCATATATGTTCACTGACAATGGACAGAGAATGAACTTTCTGGGAACATTCTCAGAAGGTTCTTAGTCCACGAAGAACCTTTACATCAAAGAAAGTTCATACAACAAAAATGTTAAACAAGAGAGACTTTTTTCTCTCAGATTAAATATTAGATAAATGTTGAATTTCCCAGGCTAAACAATCGCTGTAATTGAAACTGTCCATTTTGATCACCAGTCAGAGTGTGATCCGACAAAACATTGAATCGCATTCTGTCCAATGCTATTCTATGGGACCATGTACATGTCCAATTTTTTCCCTCGGACAGTCTGACTGAATAAAAAAAATTGCAGCATGCATGATTTGTATCCAATATTCGGATCACATTCAGCCATGCAAGTCATGACATACGAGTGCAGTCAGATTTTCACGGACTGACAGAATAGAAAGGATGAAGACTTTTTTTATATATATCGTCTCCTCATCTGAGAAAAAAGGATTACACTATGATCACTCTCTGATCAAACTCTGATCAGAGTCAGAGTGTGATTAGCATAACAGAATCAATTTTTTCGGATGAGAGAAATTATGGTTGTTTGACCCTTGTCTTAGTCATGAGCTTTAGGCTAGGGTCACATAACCCCTTTCTTTGGTTCCCCTCCATTCCACTCAGTTTCTGCACTGTGACCTCACTTTACACTTTTCCCCCTTGGCATACTGTCCCGTCCATACTGTGCACTCACACTGTCCCTCTATGCTGTCCCCTCACTTTACTGTCCCCTCAATTTGTGTGCCCACAATATAGACCAGTCTCTATGTTGTGTTCTTTTTCATACTTTCTCACATACTGACCCCTCATACTGTGCCCCCACCCCCAAAAACATCAAGTTGTTTCAGCTCCATTGGAGAGCTTACATCACTACCGATTACATCTCCTTTTCAGTGAATCAGTGAGTTCAGCAAGATCAGGTCACCTCATCATGATGCTGCATGTCACCTTGACCATGAAAGTGCTAGCTGTCAGAGTTTCTACTGTATTCATGTCTGAAAGTAGCATGTACAATTGACAGCTGGGGACCGGCCTTTTACTTGTTTTCTGAACAGGATGTCAGTTAATAACCAGCTCGGAGAACAGCCAATCCCCGCTGAACAAAATGCCACATGCCCAAGATGCTGATTATTGATTATTGATGCTCAATAATGCCCTTGTGCTTACTGCACCCAAGGCACATGCCCCTCCTGCTGGCGCTATACATATCTAATCACTCAGACAAGAAGAACGGAGGAAGAATCCAGCTCCATGATAAAAAATTTCAGAAAACTATATTTTTGTTCATTAAGAAAGAAAAAAGATATGGGCATGAAGACAAATAAAGTTCAATGCATAGGGGAAGAGGCACCTGAATAGCTCTGAATGCGTTTCGAAAACACTAGTGTTCTTAGACTCACCTGAACTCAACTAAATCCAAGTATACGTAAATGGGTTTGCTTTTTTTTGTTTGTCTACTTGTTTCGAAGTTTAATCACTTCTTCCTTGGGACAAAAATATATATACAAGAAGTAGATTACAGACACTTTTAAAAAGTTGAAATTCAAAAAGTTGTGCAAAAAGGACACATAATGTGTCAAAGTTCATTTGGGGCAGGTAATAGAGAACCCCCTTAAAAAAAAGGAGCAGAAAAAAAGGGTGAATAAAACATTCCCCTTTTTTGTTTTAACCCTTGATTCTCTACAACAGACACCAAATTAAATTTGTCACATCATGTGAGGGGGTGAGGGGCAGCCATTTTTTGTTACAAAGGTGTGATTGTGAAAGACAGTTTCATGTCACAGGACAGCGCACAACAGCAATTCCAAGTTTGTTTTACTGCATTAGCAAACACTCCCAGGCAACGATTTGAAAGTAGACCGGATTTTCAAGATGTGCTGTTTAAACTCTTTTGATGAAGCCCCAAGAAATTGGCAACGTTGAGGAACGTGGATGCAGAGGTCGACCGAGGAAACTTAGAGCAACAGATGAAAGACATATCACGCATACTTGCTTTCAAAATAGGAAAATGTCCAGCAGTGCCATTAGCTCAGAACTGCTAGCAACCAGTCAGATGTAGTTACACTTTCTCGTCTTTATGGAAGAATTTTGGACAAAACGTCATACCTTAGACAAGGAAATAAGGCCTAGTAGCTTAACTATGTGTGAAAATATAGGAACTTAAGTGCGGAAAAATGGCAACAGGTGCTCTCTACTGATAAGTCAAAATGTGAAATATTTGGCTGTAACAGAAGACAGTTTGTATTCCCAAAGGTTGGCAAGTGGCATAATGTTGTTTATCTGCAGGCAACAGTGGAGCCAGGTGGAGGTTACTTGCAAAGTTAAGTCTGCAGTTCAGCAAATGGAGATTGGGTTTGGTAAGGATTAATTGTGTCCTTAAAGGGATTGTCTGGGCTTTCTGCATAATTTTTGTTTGTACTTAGGTTGCAGAATGCTGACAGTTTGTAATTTATTTCCTGTCATCATTCTGCATGGTGTCCTTATTATCACAATTAGCCTGGTGAGCAGCTGTCTCCTGATTCTGGAGAAGCTGCTTACTCACCAACTACAGTTTTCCTGTCTGACAAAGACTGGTTGTAACAGCCCCCAGTCTCTGCCAGACCCTCCCCTCCTGCTTCAGTCTCCCCATGCAGCATACAGCGTGGGGCAGCAAGGGAATGACTCAGCTGATTGGATGAATGAGTGGATGAGTATAATGTGCTGTGTGCATCCATCCGTCCCTCATCCATCCATCATCCATCCATCCTTTCAACTCTGACTCATCCATCCATCCACACACACATCCATACACACATCACAATAGACTGAGATTCTGCAGCAGCTGAGGTGTATTATGTGGTATATACAGGGGTTGGACATAATAATGGAAACACCTGGAAACATCAACAAAAGTTAGCTTAATATGGTGTAGGTCCACCTTTTGTGGTGATTACAGCCTCAATTCTCTGAGGTATGGATTCATACAAGGTGTGAATTGTTTCCAATGGAATTTTAGCTCATTCTTCAGTTAAAACACCCTCCAGTTCTTTGAGCGACGATGGCGGCTGAAATCGACGTCTAAATTGAATCTCTAAAATCGACCATAAATGCTCAATAATGTTGAGGTCTGGAGATTGCGGGGGCCTGATGAGATGCTCAACTTCATTAGATTGTTCCTCGTGCCATGCTTTAATGATTCTAGCTGTATGAATTGGTGCATTATCATCCTGAAAGATGGCGTTCCCTCCGGGATCAGTGCTTGAAACATAGGATGCACTTGGTCGCCCAAAATGCCTAAATAATCGCGGCTGTTAATTCTTCCATGAAGGGATATCATTAGCCCGGCGGATCTCCACGAAATAGCACCCCAGATCATCACAGAACCTCCGCCATGCTTTACGTTTGGGAGAAGGCAGTCTGGATGGAATGCTTCTTTCGGCTGTCTCCAAATGTACAAGCGGCCGGAGGTCGGTAATAGGGTAAACGATGATTCGTCTGAGAATATCACATGTTTCCACTGATCGAGGGACCAATTCTGGAGGGATCTTCAGCACTCTAAACGCTTGGAAACATTTGTCATTGAGAGCAGCGGTTTTCGAATTGCAGCTCTTCCGTGGAATCCAGATTTGTTCAGCTCACGACGAACAGTTTTCATGGAAACTGGGTTCTGTAGGTGTTCATTGAGCTCAGCAGTGATTTTTGGAGCCGTGGTCTTGCGATCCTCTCTCACAATTCGCTTTAGAGTCCGACGGTCTCTCTCAGTCAACTTCAACTTTCGGCGGGACCTGTGCTTTGCTGTGGACGTTTTTCTTTCTCTTTCAAATGCAGTCATTACTTTGGAGACAGTACCTCTTGACACGCCAAGCATACCAGCACCAACAATTTGGCCTCTTTGAAAATCCGAGAGGTCTGCCATTGGTATCAGGTTCTCATCAATGTTCTTACAATTATGCAAAACAAACAGTTAATTTACATATACATATCACATAACACAAATAATCAACTGCAAAACATTACCATATGTCACGGTTTGCATGTTTATAACATGTTCAAAGATTATGATTCCAAAACATTAGGTGTTTCCATTATTTTGTCCAACCCCTGTATGTACAGGTCCTTCTCAAAAAATTAGCATATAGTGCTAAATTTCATTAATTTACATAATGTAATGATTACAATTAAACTTTCATATATTTTAGATTCATTACACATCAACTGAAATTTGTCAGGTCTTTTATTGTTTTAATACTGATGATTTTGGCATACAACTCCTGATAACCCAAAAAACCTGTCTCAAAAAATTAACATATTTCAACCATCCAATAAAATAAAAGTGTTTTTTAAAAACAAACAAAAAAACCATCAAATAATAAAGTTCAGTTATGCACTCAATACTTGGTCGGGAATCCTTTTGCAGAAATGACTGCTTCAATGCGGCGTGGCATGGAGGCAATCAGCCTGTGACACTGCTGAGGTGTTATGGAGGCCCAGGATGCTTCGATAGCGGCCTTAAGCTCATCCAGAGTGTTGGGTCTTGCGTGTCTCAACTTTCTCTTCACAATATCCCACAGATTCTCTATGGGGTTCAGGTCAGGAGAGTTGGCAGGCCAATTGAGCACAGTAATACCATGGTCAGTAAACCATTTACCAGTGGTTTTGGCACTGTGAGCAGGTGCCAGGTCGTGCTGAAAAATGAAATCTTCATCTCCATAAAGCATTTCAGCCGATGGAAGCATGAAGTGCTCCAAAATCTCCTGATAGCTAGCTGCATTGACCCTGCCCTTGATGAAACACAGTGGACCAACACCAGCAGCTGACATGGCACCCCACACCATCACTGACTGTGGGTACTTGACACTGGACTTCAGGCATTTTGGCATTTCCTTCTCCCCAGTCTTCCTCCAGACTCTGGCACCTTGATTTCCGAATGACATGCAAAATTTGCTTTCATCAGAAAAAAGTACTTGGGACCACTTAGCAACAGTCCAGTGCTGCTTCTCTGTAGCCCAGGTCAGGCGCTTCTGCCGCTGTTTATGGTTCAAAAGTGGCTTTACCTGGGGAATGTGGCACCTGTAGCCCATTTCCTGCACACACCTGTGCACGGTGGCTCTGGATGTTTCTACACCAGACTCAGTCCACTGCTTCCTCAGGTCCCCCAAGGTCTGGAATCGGTCCTTCTCCACAATCTTCCTCAGGGTCCAGTCACCTCTTCTCGTTGTACAGCGTTTTCTGCCACATTGTTTCCTTCCAACAGACTTCCCATTGAGGTGCCTTGATACAGCACTCTGGGAACAGCCTATTTGTTGAGAAATTTCTTTCTGGGTCTTACCCTCTTGCTTGAGGGTGTCAATGATGGCCTTCTTGACATCAGTCAGGTCGCTAGTCTTACCCATGATGGGGGTTTTGAGTAATGAACCAGGCAGGGAGTTTTTAAAAGCCTCAGGAATCTTTTGCATGTGTTTAGAGTTAATTAGTTGATTCAGAAGATTAGGGTAATAGGTCGTTTAGAGAACCTTTTCTTGATATGCTATTTTTTTGAGACAGGTTTTTTGGGTTATCAGGAGTTGTATGCCAAAATCATCAGTATTAAAACAATAAAAGACCTGACAAATTTCAGTTGGTGTGTAATGAATCTAAAATATATGAAAGTTTAATTGTAATCATTACATTATGGAAAATAATGAAATTTAGCACTATATGCTAATTTTTTGAGAAGGACCTGTAGATACACACACATCATTATGGACTCTTCACCTCATAGTACTCATATGAAAGTAATCAGGGGACACGTGATGCTCTATTACCACTGTGGATGTGCCGTGGAGTGTAGTGATTGTGCTGCTTTCCACAGACACAGAACACTTATTTCCAATGCTGGAGTGACGACAGAGGTCAGCACACTGATAGCCAATGAGTGTGCAGAGGGCGGTGCTGGACACTGAGGAGGGGCAGTGCCAACTCTGGCAGTGAAGTTAGATAATATACTACAGAGAGCTGTCAATTTTCATAAAGCCGCAGGTAAATAAAGTGGGTGCATGGAATGAAGAGAAATTCAGGAAAAACAAAAGGCAGAAACAAAAAACAAAATGTATAGAGGTGTTGTATATCACAATACATCACAGATTAGATTAAAAATAAATTTGGATTTTGGCGTCAGACAACCTCTTTAATGCTGAGAAATACAGGCTCAAACTTATCAATCAAGCATTACCATAAAGTTGGCTCTAAATTTATCCAGCAGCAGGATAACGACCCCAAACATACAGCCAATGTTGGTAACAACTATCTTCAACAGAAAGAAGAGCAAGGAATCCTGTGTGTGATTATATGACTCCCACAGAGCTCTCATCTCAACATTATTGAGTCTGTCTGTGATTACATAAAGAAACAGAAGGACTTGTGCAAACTTACATCCATAGAAGATCTGTGGTTAATTCTTTAGTATGTTTGGAGCAATTTCAATGCCGAATTCCATTAAAAATTGCTTTCAAGTGTCTTAGAAGAATTGATGCTGAGTTGAAGACCATGGGTGGTCATACCAAATATTGATTTGATTTAGATTTATCTTTTATTCATTGATTTTGAATTTTGTTAATTGATAAAAATTAAACTATCAAAGCTTCTATTTTTTAAAAACATTATTACTTTGCATTATTTTCTATATACATACCTATAACTTGTAAACAGTTTTGTATAGCCAAGGTTAGCATCTCTTTAACTGTGAAACAAATTCTCAGACTGAAAGTCATTGCTGC
>JARQOD010006027.1:0-45004 GCA_033576555.1 Oophaga sylvatica | reverse complement strand
CGGAGCAGGGTGGCAGAGGACAAACTGGCGGCGGCCACACTAGCAGCCTGAACCGCGACTGTGGTAACATCCACAGCTGAGGTTGTGCGCTCTAGAGTCGCCAACCTACCCTCCAGCTGCTGGATATACCGCTGCAGACGCTGTTCGTCCGCCATTTTACCAGCCAGACCCTGGCGCTAGTATTATGTAAGGGTCTGCGGAACGCACCAAATATTTGATGTAAAGAGGTGCGTTCGCAGCCCAGGGTCCACCGTGCAGGCGGAGCCTGCTGCCGGTAAAATGGCGCAAGAAGCGAACTCTGTTATCCCGCAGAGTCGCCAAAATAAACGCCGTAACGTGCCGTGGCTATAAGTGCGAACTCTGTTATTCCACAGTGCCGCTAGAAGGAGTGCCGCAGCGCTATATAGCGATGTGTGCGAACTCACTAAACACAACTGAGTCGCAAAGTAAACACGCTAGGGTGCTGTCTAGCGTTGAAAGCGAACCCTGTTACGTCACAGAGCCGCTGAGAAAAAGTTCTGTGTCCTGTCAGGCACTCAGGAACACAGTTAAGTGCTAAGCGAACATAGAACGTGATCATGCGCTAATGTCCTCGCGGGAGTCACCCGCAATCTATGGCGTCTGAACGCCAGGCCCTGAATACGGCAATCAAACTCCTCACCGGTTATGCCGGTAATCTAGGGCATCTAGGACACCGACCCAGACAAGCTAGCATACCAAACTCCTCACCGATTAAGTCAGTATTCTAGGGTTTATTTCAGCCGGGGCCCTAACCACACACACGCATGACCACACTGGCGCAAAGCATATAATGGTTGATACTAGCGCATGGCGGCTCAGCATTGCCACCCTTTTATAATAACAGCTACAGGACCTGCCAGAAACAAGGACCAATGAAACTTGTTCCAGAACTCCAGTAGTCACAGGACCTTCCAGGCAGCCCAATAGGAGCTGCTGAAGTACCTCAGCATGTGACCCCTGATCTCCAATGAGAGATCTCACCCTGGGCATGCTCAGAAGGGGAAACGCAGGACTTCGTCCCAAAGACGTCTGCTCCAGCACTGGCTATAATAGCAGATCCAGGAGAGGCAGCAGCAAGTCACTGCACAGTACTGGAATGGGCAAGACGCTGGGACCTACGTCTCTGCTGAGCAGGCTCCTTGTGCAACAGCGGGAACTTGAACCCTAACAGACTCGTTCCCTACGATGGAGCCGGCGACCTATTCCTTGCGAATAGACCCACCGACGATCCTAGTCTAGACTCAAGCGAAGACCTGAAGGTGGGGGAAAGGGAACCCTGAAAGATCTATGGACTGGGAACAAAACACTGGTAACCTCCTAGCAGGGAAATAGAGGAAGCTGCAGAAACAAAAGGAAAAAGCAGAAAGACTAAGCAATATGAACTAGAGTTCCCAGAACTGCGCAAAGTAAAGCACAAAGTTATCAAGGCTCCTAGCCAGAACTCCTTCGGATTAACACTGATGTCCAGCAAGGACTGGGAGACAGGTGCAGGGTAATAAAGTGTGATACAATCACCTGACCAACGACAAGCCCAACACCAGGGGAAAAAGCCAACAGCCAGAAACCACAACAAGATGGTGGATTGTTGTGAACACGTTGGAGGCGATTTCGGAGCTGGGGCTCCCTCCGGTGGTTGCTGAGGGTAATGAACCAATTGCTGTATGGCTTTCAGCTGGGTCCGAATGGTTTGATATAAGTGACATGAACTCCCATCAGCCTTGCCGGTAATCAATTGTTCTTCCAGGTCTTGGTTGGAGCTCAGCTTGCATTCCTGCTTTCATTCAGATAAGTGAATTGCTGTTTTTTTTCTCTGGTTGGATTTTCCTTGCTGGTTTGCTTCCTTGCAGTGGACTTCAGCCTGGTCCCTTATTGGGGCCTGGCGCTGCATTTGTGCTCAGTTTGTGTTTGCACTTTTGTTCTGTTCCTGTGTCACTTTTTATTTGCTGAATTGCTGTGTGTTACACCAGAGATCTGATTTAGGTGGTAGAGATCGTGTGATCTCAGGTTTTTTGTTAATCAGAAGTGTTGGTATTTTTGTCAGGGTTTTTTTGGGTTGCAGTCAGAATTCTTTCTTATACTTTTCTATCTAGACAGAATTGGGCCCCAGCGTTTGTTCATTCCATTTTCTCTCTGTGTTCATATTTTCTTCTTGTCTAACCACCATTACATGTTTGGGGGCTTCCTATTTCTTTGGGGGTTCTGCTACGGGGCAGTTAGCTTTCATCTTTCTGCCTTTAGGTGTAGCTATCTCTCCGGCTGTGACGAGGCGTCTAGGATCACCGTAGGTACGCTCCACAGCTACTTCTAGTGTTGCGGATAGTTTAGGGTTCTGCAACCCAGTAGTTTCCAGCCTCTCTGGTGTATTGCTACTTTGGCTATTTTTGCTGTTTCTCCTCAGCTACCGAAACAGTATTACCGGCCAAACTGAAAATTATATGGTACTCAACAGAAGGGAAAAATAGTAAAAAAGGAAAAAGAAAAAAGGGAGCTGTCAGAATTTTTTTTTTCTGTTTGTTGCATTTTTTCCCACTTTTTCTCTGGGTGCTGAGGAGGAATTTTTTTTTGTCCTCAATGGAGTTTGCACAGTTGTCTGGCCGTGTGGAGCGGCTTGCCACTGAGGTTCAGAGTATTGCTACCTATCTTGCAAGGTTGCTGGTTGTGGAACCTAGGATTCCCATACCAGATTTATTTTTGGGGGATCAATCTAAATTTCTGAATTTCAAAAATAACTATAAGTTGTTTTTTACCTTGAAGCCTAAGTCCTCAGGGAACACAGCACAGCAGGTTCAAATTGTCATCTCTCTGCTGCGTGGCGACCCTCAGTATTGGGCTTTTTCCCTGACACCTGGGGATCCTATTTTGAATGATGTTGATGTATTTTTTCAGGCTCTGGGGTTATTGTACGATGAACCTAATGTCACTGATCAAGCTGAAAAGACCTTAGTGGCATTAAATCAGGGTCGTGAAGACACTGAGCTGTACTGTCAGAGATTCCGAAAGTGGGCAGTCCTGACCAAATGGAATGATGATGCTTTGGCAGCCCTTTTTCGGAAGGGTCTGTCAGAAAATGTAAAGGACATTATGGTGGGATTCCCTGTTCCCTCTGGTCTCAATGATTCTATGTCTTTGGCTATTCAAATTGACAGACGTTTGCGTGAGCACAGAGGTATGCGTGAGATCGTGTTGCCTTGTGAGCCAGCTCCTGAGCCCATGCAGTGTGATGGAGTGACTTCTGGGGCTCAGCGTCATGAGTTTAGAAAGCGCAATGGGTTATGTTTCTACTGTGGTGACGCTTCTTATGCTATTTCCGTCTGCCCTAAGCGGGGAAGACGTTTTGCACGCTCAGTTGTCTTGGGTAGTGTTCAGACTAAATTTCTGTTGACTGTTACCCTGATTTGCTCCCTGTCCACATTTTAGGCTCAGGCTTTTGTTGATTCAGGAGCAGCTATTAACCTGATGGATTTTGACTTTGCCAAACGTTGTGGGTTTCCCATGATACCCCTGCGGAAGTCTATTCCTTTGCTGGGCATTGATTCTATCCCTTTGGCGGAGAATAAACCCCAGTTTTCTACTCAGGTGATAATGAGGGTTGAACCAGATCATCAGGAGAGTTGCAAATTTCTGGTGTTGCATAATCTGCATGACATTATTGTACTGGGTTTCCCTTGGTTACAGACTCATAATCCGGTTTTGGATTGGAAATCTGTGTCTGTGACCAGTTGGGGCTGCCAATGTGTTAATACTGACACTCCTGTTTTTTCTGCCTCTCCCCAGTCTCAGGATGTCTCTGACTTTTTGACTGATTTTTCTGATGTGTTTAGTGAGAGTAAGTCTGCATCCTTACCTCCTCACAGGAGCTATGATTGCGGTATTGAGTTAGTGCCTGGTGGCAAATTTCCTAAAGGTCGCCTTTTTAATTTATTTGTACCTGAACACGATGCTATGCGATCTTATATCAAGGAGTCTTTGGAGAAGGGTCATATCAGACCATCCTCTTCACCCTTGGGCGCCGGTTTTTTCTTTGTGGCCAAAAAGGATGTTTCATTGAGGCCGTGTATTGAATATCGCCTCCTGAATAAAATCACTGTTAAATATCAAAATCCGTTATCCATGATTTCTGACCTACTTTCCAGAGTGAAAAGTGCTAGTTGGTTTACCAAGCTTGAACTCAGGGGGGCATATAACTTTATTCGAATTAAGCACGAGGATGAATGGAAGACGGCGTTTAATACCCCAGAGGGACATTTTGAGTACCTAGTAATGCCTTTTGGGCTTACTAATGCCCCTTCCATCTTCCAATCCTTTATGAATGATATTTTCAGGGATTTTGTGGATAAATTTGATCGTTCATTTGGATGATATCCTGATTTTTTCCAACGACTGGAACTCTCATGTGAAACATGTTCGGACTGTGTTCCAGATTTTGAGAGAGAATGCACTGTATGTGAAGGGATCAAAGTGTCTTTTTGGCATACAGAAGATCTAATTTCTGGGATTCATTTTGTCTCCGTCTGTTATTGAAATGGACCCGGTCAAGGTTCAGGCCATCTGTGATTGGGTTCAACCTACTACATTGAAGGCTCTTCAGAGATTTTTGGGTTTTGCCAATTTTTATCGTAAATTTATTGGTAATTTCTCCGGTATTGTTAAACCATTGACTGATTTGACCAAAAAGGGTTCTGATGTGGTGAATTGGCCTCCTGAGGCAGTTTCTGCATTTCAGGAACTTAAGCAGAGATTCATTTCTGCTCCTGTTCTACAGCAGCCTGATGTTTCTCTACCGTTTCAGGTGGAGGTTGATGCTTCTGAGATTGGGGCAGGTGCCGTTTTGTCGCAAAGGGACCCAGAGACCTCTAAGAGTAACCCTTGTGCCTTCTTCTCTCAAAAATGTTCTCCAACTGAACGTAATTATGACGTGGGTAATCGGGAGTTCTTGGCCATAAAGTGGGCCTTTGAAGAGTGGAGACATTGGCTGGAAGGAGCCAAACATCAGGTGGTGGTCCTCACGGACCATAAGAACCTGATTTATCTCGAAACAGCCAAGCGACTTAATCCTAGACAGGCTAGGTGGGCCTTGTTTTTCACACGTTTTAATTTTGTGGTTTCTTTTCTTCCGAGCACTAAGAATGTTAAGGCGGATGCCCTCTCGAGGAGTTTCTTTGCGGATTCTCCTGAGTTAACTGTTCCTGCTGTTATTTTGAAAGAGGGTAGAGTTCTTTCCGCCATCTCGCCCAATTTGAGACTGGCTCTGGAGGGATGTCAGGAGGATAAACCTAAGCGCTGCCCTGTTGGGAAATTGTTTGTCCCAGACCAGTGGAAAAAGAGTGTGATGTCTGAGATTCATTGTTCCGCGTTGTCTGGTTATCCCGGTATTTTTGGTACCAGAGACTTGGTGAGTTGGTCCTTTTGGTGGCCTACTTTGTCTCGTGATATCAGGGACTTTGTGCAGTCATGTGGGACTTGCTCTCGTTCCAAGCTTTGCTCTCGTTCTAGTTGTTTGTTAATGCCATTACCTGTACCCAAGAGGCCATGGACCCATATCTCTATGGATTTTATTTCTGACCTCCCTGTCTCTCAGAGAATGACCGCTATCTGTGTAATCTGTGGTAGGTTTTCCAAGATGATACATCTTGTGCCATTACCTAAGTTGCCTTCCTCCTCCGAATTGGTGCCTTTGTTCTTTCAGCATGTGGTTCGGTTACATGGCATTCCGGAGAACATTGTGTCTGACAGAGGAGTCCAGTTTGTTTCCAGATTTTGGAGAACAATTTGTTCTAAACTTGGTGTTCAGTTATCTTTCTCCTCTGCATTTCATCCTCAGACCAATGGACAAACCGAGATAACAAACCAGACCTTGGAGACTTATTTGAGATGTTTTGTGTCTGCTGATCAAGATGACTGGGTCTATTTTTTGCCTTTGGCTGAGTTTGCTCTTAATAATAGGGCTAGCTCTGCCACCTTGATGTCTCCATTTTTCTGCAATTCTGGGTTTCATCCTCGATTTCCTTCAGGACAGGCGGAGGCTTCCGTCTGTCCGGGGATTGACTCTATTGTGGAGCGTATGCAGCAGATTTGGGACCAGGTAGTGGAGAGGTTGTCTCTCTCTCAGTTGAAGGCCCAGCGGTTTGCCAACCGGCATAGGACTGATGGTCCTCGTTTTAAAGTGGGGGACTTGGTTTGGTTGTCCTCAAGAAATATCCCTATGAAGGTTGCGTCTCCAAAATTTAAGCCAAGGTTCATTGGACCTTATAAGATCATGAAATTCTTAATCCGGTTTCCTTCGTTTGCTTCTTCCAGGGACATTTAAGATCCATAACGTGTTCCAAAAGTCCTTATTGAAGAGGTTTGTTGAGCCAGTGGTTCCTATGGCTGTGCCTCCTGACCCTGTTTTGGTTGAGGGCAATTTGGAGTATGTGGTTGAGAAAATATTGGATTCTCGTTTTGCGAGACAGAAACTCCAGTATTTGGTTAAGTGGAGAGGTTATGGTCAAGAGGACAATTCTTGGGTGTTTGCTTCGGACAATCATGCTAGGAGACTGATCCATGCCTATCATCGAGCTCATCCTGATCGGCCTGTTTGCGCAAGTGAGGGTTCGGTGACCCCTCCTCAAGGGGGGTACTGTTGTGAACACGTTAGAGGCGACTTCGGAGCTGGGGCTCCCTCCGGTGGTTGCTGAGGGTAATGAGCCAATAGTTGAATGGCTGTCAGCTGGGTCCGAATGGTCTGATATAAGTGACCTGAACTCCCATCAGCCTTGCCGGTAATCAATTGTTCTTCCAGGTCTTGGTTGGAGCTCAGCTTGCATTCCTGCTTTCATTCAGATAAGTGAATTGCTGTTTTTTTTTCCTCTGGTTGGATTTTCCTTGCTGGTTTGCTTCCTTGCAGTGGACTTCAGCCTGGTCCCCTGTTGGGGCCTGGCGCTGCATTTGTGCTCAGTTTGTGTTTGCACTTTTGCTCTGTTCCTGTGTCACTTTTTATTTGCTGAATTGCTGTGTGTTACACCAGAGATCTGATTTAGTTGGTAGATATCGTGTGATCTCAGGTTTTTTGTTAATCAGAAGTGTTGGTATTTTTGTCACGTTTTTTTGGGTTGCAGTCAGAATTCTTCCCTATACTTTTCTATCTAGACAGAATTGTGCCCCAGCATTTGCGCATTCTATTTTCTGTCTGTGTTCGTTATTTTCTTCTTGTCTAACCGCCATTACATGTTTGGGGGCTTCTTATTTCTTTGGGGGTTCTGCTACGGGGCAGTTAGCTTTCATCTTTCTGCCTTTAGGTGTAGCTATCTCTCCGGCTGTGACGAGGCGTCTAGGATCACCGTAGGTATGCTCCAGGCTACTTCTAGTGTTGCGGTTAGTTTAGGGTTCTGCAATCCAGTAGTTTCCAGCCTCTCTGTTGTATTGCTACTTTGGCTATTTTTGCTGTTTCTCCTCAGCTACCGAAACATAACAGTGGATGGTCAAACTGAATAGATTCTAACAGTACCTCCCCTTTTACGAGGATCCTCCGGATCCAATTGGCCGAGCCTTATTCGGAAATCTTCTGTGAAAAGCCTTAATCGGCCTTGAGGCAGAGACATCCTCAGCTTTTACCCAGGAATTATCCTCGGGACCGAAACCCTTCCAGAACATGAGATACTGCAACCTTCCTCTGTGCCACCTGGAATTCAATATGCGAGAAATCTCAAACTCGCCATCCTCATCAATTGGAGGAACAGTCGGCATCGCCTCCTTATCTGGCTTGTCAACTTTCTTCAGTAAAGATACATGAAAAACTGAATTAATTCTCCAGGACAAGGGTATGTCTAATCTCACAGCTGCAGAGTTGACAACCTGAACCAATTTGAAGGGTCCTACAAATTTAGGCACCAGTTTTTTAGAAGGGATCCAGACCATGTCCCCAACTGCGAACAACGCCTCCCTTCTTTTCCTGTCAAAATATTTCTTGGACCTCCTATTTGCCTCTTTCAGATTATGGCGTACATTGGACCAAACCCTTTCCAAACTTCCAGAAAAACTCTCCTCCTCAGGCACAGCCGCCCCAATCTTTGAAAATGGCTGAGGCAGACGTATGATTATTAAGAGCAAATTCGGCTAGTGGAAGATATTTCGACCACATCTCCTGATTGTCTGCTACAAAACATCTCAAAATCTGCTCAGCGTCCTGGTTCTTCCTTTCGGTCTGTCCATTGGACTCCGGATGATAACCTGATGAAAATGACAATTGAACCTTTAATCTGTCACAAAAAGCATGCCAGAAGCGAGCCACAAACTGTGGTCCTCTTTCGGAAACAATGTCCGTGGGAACACCATGGAGCTTGACAATCTCTTTCACAAATGCCTTAGCTAGAGTCTTGGGGCAGGGCAATTTATTGAACGGGACCAGATGACACATCTTACTAAACCGGTCCACAACAACCCAGATGACAGAAAAACCTTCAGAAACCGGCAGATCGGTGATAAAATCCAAAGCAAGATGCGTCTATGGCAAGCTAGGAACCTCCAAAGGGCACAGCAATCCTGCAGCCGGGCATGAGAGGCCTTCGACTAGCGCACACCGTACACTGACGCACCCACTTGATGATTTCTCTATGCCACCATGGCCACCAGAAACTTCGACCGATTGACTTTCTAGCTTCCGAAATCCCTGGATGACCCGCTAACCGAGACTCATGACATTCAACAAACAAAGCTCTCCTCAAGGCTTTGGGCACAAATAATTTACCATACAAAGTGTTTGTTAGTGCAGAATTCTGCGCTTCTAGGATGTTATTCTCCAACTCAGAACCCAATGCTGCCACCATCAACCCTCTCTGCAAAATACATTCCTACTTATCAGTATTAACTGCTGGAGAGAAACTACAAGACAAAGCATCCGCTTTAACATTCTTTGTGCCAGGGATATATGTTGCGGAGAAATGGAACCGGGCAAAAAACAGTGCCCACCTGGCTTGACGGGCATTCAAACATTTAGCAGCATCCAGATAAATCAGATTTTTATGATCAGTAAAAACCTGTATCGGATGTCTAGCCCCCTCCAAAAAATGTTGTCAGTGCTCAAACGTGAGCTTAATAGCCAGTAACATCATAGTTGAGCTCAGTCTATGAAAATTTTTTAGAAAAGAAAGCACAGGGATGCACCCCATCCTCTCCCTCCTGGGACAGAACTGCCCCCACCCCTGGTGATGAGGCATCAACCTCTACCAGAAAAGGCTTGGTCTCATCTGTCTGGATCAAAACAGGAGCAGAGCTAAACCTCTCCTTGAGATGCTCAAAAGCCTCCACTGCCTCAGTGGACCATTGGACAGTATTAGAACCCTTCTTGGTGAGATCAGTTATGGGCTTAGTTATTAATTGTCTATAATAATTGGCAAACCCTAAAAATCTTTGGACAGATTTTAAACATTCAGGCCTAGGCCAATCCAGTACTGCTTGTGAATTTTAAGAGCCTGGGGTAACTCAAGACAAAAACCTGCAGGGGTAATGACGGTGGTTATTTTTTAGGGGACAATAAACCTAGGTCCCAGTTTCCAGGAAGGGATCTTCAACTTAATATTCCTGGTAGACAACCACACAAAGTCATTCACATTTAGGTCCAGACGTGCAAAGGGTTTCTGTCAGCCATACGTTTATACTTGTCTGCCATGATCCTCAAATTACTCTGAACCTCCCGCCACACGGAAAAGAGCAACTAAGTATAACGTTCCTCCTCAGGAACTCCCGAAGCCCCTCCCCCACTAAATGTACCAAACTGTGGATGGAAGCCAGTCACCAAATAATGGTGACCTGCCGGCAGATTTTTGGCGATGATTATTAATAGCAAACTCAGCCAAGGTAAGTAAGATGCCCAATCCTACTGGTTTATGGAGACAAAACACCTAAGGAAAGTCTCCAAATTCTGATTAATGCGCTTTGTCTGTCCATTCGACTGAGGATGGAGAACAGAGTAAAAGGACAGCTGCACCCCCAGTCAAGTACAGAACGCTTTCCAGAATTTAGAAACAAATTGGGTCCCCTGACCTGACACCACATCGGAGGGAACCCCGTGAAGCTTCACAATCTCATTAACAAAAACCTGAGCAAGACTTCTTGCATTCAGAAGGGCCGGTAAAGCAATGAAATGCAACATTTTACTGAATCTATCTATAACCACCAGAACCACAGTGTAATGTATGTAGTACAGTTCATATAGCGTCTTGTGCTTGGGTGCGATGAAAACACAGGAGTCACAGGTTTGATATAGAAAAGTCCTGTATTACTTCATACAAGTTGGCAGAAATAGTCACACAGTTTGCAGACACAGAAACAGGAGACACAGCAGGCCAGAGTAATCCAAGCTCAGCAATCACTCTCCAATACAGATTCAGGATCTTCTTCTCTGTTACCGTAAGTCCATGCAAACGTGGGTCTTTCAAAGAGCAGGGTTCAGAGTCCACAAGTGCTTCAGAGTTCCTCAGTAGGAATAGCTGGAGTACAAGGTCCAAGGCTTACAGGAGTCAAGTCACAGG
Source organism: Oophaga sylvatica (assembly GCA_033576555.1). Lineage (NCBI taxonomy): Eukaryota > Metazoa > Chordata > Amphibia > Anura > Dendrobatidae > Oophaga > Oophaga sylvatica. The sequence goes on along the minus strand of JARQOD010006027.1, from coordinate 34,475 downwards.
TTCACTGCAGGCTAGATTCTGAAGCACTGATTGCTCAGCTGTGGCTGCTTAAGAAGCAAAGGAGAGAATCAGGGCGGGAACATGCAAGCTGGAAACTCCATTTTGACTGAGGGCAAGATAGCTGCAGCAAGACAGAAAGTAAAATGGCTGACGAACAAACTGAGTTTCAGGAATATATACATAGAACCTTACATTACTCCCCCCTTAAGGACAACGTCCGGATGACCTCAGACCAGGCTTGTGTGGGTACCTCTGATGAAACTGACGGAGCAAGCGAGGAGCATTAACGTTATTGACCGGTTTTCCCATGAGTTGTCCTCCCCTGGGTAGCCCTGCCATTTAATCAGATATTGTAACTGATTTCTGTACAACCTGGAATCTAAAATCCTTTCCACCACAAATTCTTCCTGACCATCGACTAGCACTGGGTCAGGGCAAGGAGAGGAACGTCCAGGAAACGTATTGGGTGTCGCAGCCTTTAGTAGGGATACATGAAAGACAGGGTGGATTCTCATAGTTCTGGGCAGTTGAAGACGACAAGCAACGGCACTTATAATTTTACTGATTTTATAGGGTCCAATGTACTTATGTCCCAACTTAGACGATGGAATCCTTAACTTAAGATTTCTGGTTGACAGCCAGACCAAGTCTCCTACCTTGAAAGCTGGTGCAGTTTACGAAATTTATCTGCTGCTTTCTTGTACCTTTCTTGAGCCGATTCCAGATTTTCCTTTAGAAGATCCATATTCTTCTGTAAAGACGTGATTCTTTCAGCCACTGCTGGTAAAGGCGTTTCTATGTGAAATCGTGGTAGAATGTTAGGATGATAACCTAGATTAGAGTAAAAAGGAGACTGTTTAGTGGAGGCACTCTGAGAGTTGTTATACGAGAACTCAGCTAATGGAAGTAGATCCACCCAATCATCCTGTAGGTGGCAGATAAAGCAGCGGAGATACTGCTCCAGGGTTTGATTGGTTCGTTCGGTCTGTCCATTAGTCTGGGGATGAAAAGCAGAAGAAAGGTTTACTTTAATGTCCAATGCTGCACAGAAATTTTGCCAAAACCTAGAAGTGAATTGCACCCCTCGATCCGAAATAACCTCATCCGGTACTCCATGTAAGCGAAACACATCTTTAATCATCAAATCTGATGTCTGTTTTGCAGTGGGTAAGCCGACACAAGGGATAAAATGAAGCTGCCTTTGTTAGACGGTCAACCACCACTAGAATGGTGTTCTTCCCCTGAGAGGTTGGTAACTCCACAATGAAGTCCATAGAAATGGATCCCCACGGGCGGGACGGGGTGGGAAGAGGCTGTAACAGACCAGTTGGTGAGGAGCGAGGTGTTTTGCATCTTGCACAGACCTCACATGAAGTGACATAATTCAAAACATCCTTCCTGCAAGTGGGCCACCAAAAGAAACGAGAAAGAAATTCCTGTGTCTTTAGAATTCCTCTATGCCCAGCTATCTTGGAATCGTGAATGAGTTGCAATACTCTTAATCTGACTGTTTCAGGAATATACAGACGTTGTCCCTGAATCCACACACCATTCTTAAAGACAAGACTTACGTCCCTTGGGGGTTGTGCCAAAAAGGAATCCGCATGGTATGCTTCCTTGATGTCCTTAAGTAGGTCTTGATTATGAATTACTCCTAGGAATCTAGAGTCAGGAAGAATAGTCTTAGGAGGAGTAATTGGACGTGTCTCTGCTGAGTAAATCCTAGAGAGTGCATCAGCCTTTCCATTGCGCGATCCTGGTCTATAAGAGATGATAAAATTAAATTGGTTTAAGAAAAGATTCCAGCGAGATTGGCGAGGAGTCAGGCACTTAGCCGACCTGATAAACTCAAGGTTACGATGGTCTGTCAGGACGACTATTTGCTGTGCAGCTCCCTGAAGAAGGTGTCTCCATTCTTTGAAGGCGGCAATAATGGCCAACAACTCTCTATTGCCCACATCGTAGTTCCTCTCAGCCGAAGACAACTGCTGGGAAAAGAAGGCACAGGGATGCAAGGCATTCTTCTCACCTGTTTCTCTGAGAGAGTATAGCTCCAACGGCACAGTCTGAAGCATCCACCTCTATTATGAAGGCAAGCTCGGGGTTGGGATGTACTAGGATAGGTGCAGTGGTAAATTTATCTTTTAGACGGGAAAATGCTTCCTGGGCTTGGGGAGTCCAGGAAAACCTAGACTCTTTCCGGGTAAGTTGAGTGATAGGTGACACTACCTCAGAGAAATTTCTAATGAAACGTCTATAGAAGTTGGCAAACCCGATGAAGCGCTGTACCTCCTTCACATTTCTAGGACTTGGCCAATCCTTGATGGCTTGGGTTTTGCTTCCATCCATACTAATTCCTTGTGTAGACAGTACATACCCCAGAAATTGAATTTCGGTCCTATGGAATTCACTGTAAGGTTCTATGTATATATTCCTGAAACTCAGTTTGTTCGTCAGCCATTTTACTTTCTGTCTTGCTGCAGCTATCTTGCCCTCAGTCAAAATGGAGTTTCCAGCTTGCATGTTCCCACCCTGATTCTCTCCTTTGCTTCTTAAGCAGCCACAGCTGAGAAATCAGTGCTTCAGAATCTAGCCTGCAGTGAACCTGTGACTTGACTCCTGTAAGCCTTGGACCTTGTACTCCAGCTATTCCTAATGAGGAACTCTGAAGCACTTGTGGACTCTGAACCCTGCTCTTTGAAAGACCCACGTTTGCATGGACTTACGGTAACAGAGAAGAAGATCCTGAATCTGTATTGGAGAGTGATTGCTGAGCTTGGATTACTCTGGCCTGCTGTGTCTCCTGTTTCTGTGTCTGCAAACTGTGTGACTATTTCTGCCAACTTGTATGAAGTAATACAGGACTTTTCTATATCAAACCTGTGACTCCTGTGTTTTCATCGCACCCAAGCACAAGACGCTATATGAACTGTACTACATACATTACAAGATTCTGAAGCCAAAACGTTAGTGTCTGCTGGGTCTGGAAGGCTGTGTCTGCTGTACTGTGGATATCAGACGTCCGGTTGTACTTTCTGTGATGACAGGTGTGACTTTCACAACATCAGGTGAGCAATTCCCTAAGTATTTCCCTTTGCAGTTTACACAGTAAACCATTTTTTTTTTTTCCACTTTTTCTCTTTGTCTTGTAATCGTATAGATGTTGAACCTGTGATGTAGTGTGTGTTCACACCTTCGTGAGCATTCCTAATTTTTTTTTCTCTCTGCAGTGTTGCCACAGGTGAACACTATTGGTTTTTTTTCTCTCCTCTTCTTCCAGTAATCCTGTCTTAAAAGATCTGGGAAATGGAGGCCCGCATAAAGGAACTTTGCGGAGTGACTGATAATATCCTTGCAGATTTGCAGAATATAAAGACCCGTTTTACAAATCTACAGGACCTCAATAATCACAATTTGCAAGTGGTTGGACAGACTACCCAGGATTTGCGAGCCAGGATTGAGGTTCTAGAGGGGCGAGTCCAGGCTCCTGCCGTAGCCCCGAGTGCTGGGATTCCCAAGTTGCCCCCTTTTCGTTTTGGCGGTGAACGTGAGAAATTCAGGGGATTTATTAATCAATGCAATCTTTTTTTTTCTGCACATGCTTCACAATTTCCCACTGAACGATCTAAGGTGCTTACTATAATTATGTTGCTTACCAACAAGGCTTTAATGTGGGCAAACCCTCTGATTGAGACTGAGGATGATTGTTTGAATCACCTTGATGATTTTATTTCAGCCATGGGGCAGGTGTTTGATGACCCCAATCGAGGTGCAACAGCTGAAGCAGCCATGTTAGCTTTGCGCCAAGGTAAGCACTCGGTAGCTGAATATGCCTTGGATTTCAGGAGATGGGCCCTTGATACCACCTGGGACAATTCCGCCAAAAAATCTATTTTTCGAAAGGGGTTATCTCCACTGATTAAGGATGAACTTGCTCGTGCCGACCCTCCCACTGCGTTAGGTGACTTTATTAACTACTGCATCCGTATTGATACTCGTCTGACTGAACGCAGGCAAGAGAGATGGTTCGAAAGCAATCGTACTAACCTTTTCCTACCTTCCTCTCCAGCTAAGGAACCTTTGAGTAGGATTACACGGGAACCTGAACCTGAACCCATGCAGGTAGACTCTTTACAACGACGGGTTAGTGATGCACGCAAGGAACATCGTTTTAAGGAGAATCTATGTTTCTATTGTGGTAAGTCAGGGCACTTCATTGTAAACTGCCCCAGCCGTTCTCGTAAGACTACTGCAGCACTCATTCATTGTGAGTGTTGCGAGAGGGGATCTGTCAGGTCCGAGCCTCAGGCTCCAGAGAGATCTGCAGCAACAGATCTTGATTTCTCGGACTTAAACTCCGTTACCTCTGAGGACGTTGACTGTGTAAACGCTGCCATTTTTCAAGTTTCCTCAGCGGTGTCCCAGCTGAGTTGTAAGAAGAACAATTCTCATTGCTTTCTTTCCATCAAACTCTGGGTTGACTCAGCTTGGGTGTCTAGCTCTGCTATGATCGACTCAGGGGCAAGTGGAAATTTTATGGATGTCTCCTTTGCTCTGAAACAGGGAATACGTTCAGTGAAGAAGGCTACTCCAGTACAGATGGAAACTGTGGATGGCTCCCTGCTGACCTCTGGACCAGTGGATCAGGAAACAGAGCCTTTGAGGGTTCTTATGGGTAAAGATCATCAAGAGAAACTGTCCTTTATGCTTATCTCTTCTCCCCACTTTCCCATTATTCTAGGGCTACCATGGCTGCAGGCTCAGAATCCTACCATTAACTGGGAGACCAAGGAATTACACTTTCCAGAGAAACAGATGAGTCCAAAAGTTTCAGCTTGCTCTGTTCCTAAAGGAATCATGTCAGTCCCTGAACTACCAGCTGTATACCAGGACTATGTGGATTTATGTGACAAGAAGAACGCTGACCAGCTTCCTCCTCACCGTCCATATGATTGTCCAATTGAATTATTGCCTGGAGCAGAGATACCTTTTGGTAAGATCTACCCCCTGGGGGGCCCGAGCTAAAGGCTTTAAAGGATTACATAGATGAAAATCTAGCCAAGGGCTTCATACGCCCCTCTTCATCTCCTGCAGGTGCACCCATCTTCTTTGTAAAGAAGAAAGATGGATCTCTGAGACCATGCGTAGACTATAGGGAACTCAATAAGGTTACTATTAGAAACCGTTATCCATTGCCTTTAATCCCTGAGTTATTGGAGAGAGTGCGACATGCCAAAATTTTTTCTAAACTAGATCTTCGTGGGGCCTATAACTTAGTCCGTATTAGACCTGGGGATGAATGGAATACTGCATTCAGGTCACGCTATGGACACTTTGAATATCTAGTTATGCCTTTTGGTCTGAGTACCGCCCCAGCCACTTTCCAACACTTGGTGAATGACATCTTCAGGGATCTCCTAGATACATTCGTGGTAATTTATTTGGATGATATTCTAATTTTTTCTAACTCCACAGAGGAACATCATGGACATGTGAGAATGGTCTTGGAACGTCTAAGACAAAATCATCTTTACATCAAACTTGAAAAGTGTGAATTCCATAGCACCGAAATTTCAATTTCTGGGGTATGTACTGTCTACACAAGGAATTAGTATGGATGGAAGCAAAACCCAAGCCATCAAGGATTGGCCAAGTCCTAGAAATGTGAAGGAGGTACAGCGCTTCATCGGGTTTGCCAACTTCTATAGACGTTTCATTAGAAATTTCTCTGAGGTAGTGTCACCTATCACTCAACTTACCCGGAAAGAGTCTAGGTTTTCCTGGACTCCCCAAGCCCAGGAAGCATTTTCCCGTCTAAAAGATAAATTTACCACTGCACCTATCCTAGTACATCCCAACCCCGAGCTTGCCTTCATAATAGAGGTGGATGCTTCAGACTGTGCCGTTGGAGCTATACTCTCTCAGAGAACAGGTGAGAAGAATGTCTTGCATCCCTGTGCCTTCTTTTCCAAGCAGTTGTCTTCGGCTGAGAGGAACTACGATGTGGGCAATAGAGAGTTGTTGGCCATTATTGCCGCCTTCAAAGAATGGAGACACCTTCTTCAGGGAGCTGCACAGCAAATAGTCGTCCTGACAGACCATCGTAACCTTGAGTTTATCAGGTCGGCTAAGTGCCTGACTCCTCGCCAGGCTCGCTGGAATCTTTTCTTAAACCAATTTAATTTTATCATCTCTTATAGACCAGGATCGCGCAATGGAAAGGCTGATGCACTCTCTAGGATTTACTCAGCAGAGACACGTCCAATTACTCCTCCTAAGACTATTCTTCCTGACTCCAGATTCCTAGGAGTAATTCATAATCAAGACCTACTTAAGGACATCAAGGAAGCATACCATGCGGATTCCTTTTTGGCACAACCCCCAAGGGACGTAAGTCTTGTCTTTAAGAATGGTGTGTGGATTCAGGGACAACGTCTGTATATTCCTGAAACAGTCAGATTAAGAGTATTGCAACTCATTCACGATTCCAAGATAGCTGGGCATAGAGGAATTCTAAAGACACAGGAATTTCTTTCTCGTTTCTTTTGGTGGCCCACTTGCAGGAAGGATGTTTTGAATTATGTCACTTCATGTGAGGTCTGTGCAAGATGCAAAACACCTCGCTCCTCACCAACTGGTCTGTTACAGCCTCTTCCCACCCCGTCCCGCCCGTGGGGATCCATTTCTATGGACTTCATTGTGGAGTTACCAACCTCTCAGGGGAAGAACACCATTCTAGTGGTGGTTGACCGTCTAACAAAGGCAGCTCATTTTATCCCTTGTGTCGGCTTACCCACTGCAAAACAGACATCAGATTTGATGATTAAAGATGTGTTTCGCTTACATGGAGTACCGGATGAGGTTATTTCGGATCGAGGGGTGCAATTCACTTCTAGGTTTTGGCAAAATTTCTGTGCAGCATTGGACATTAAAGTAAACCTTTCTTCTGCTTTTCATCCCCAGACTAATGGACAGACCGAACGAACCAATCAAACCCTGGAGCAGTATCTCCGCTGCTTTATCTGCCACCTACAGGATGATTGGGTGGATCTACTTCCATTAGCTGAGTTCTCGTATAACAACTCTCAGAGTGCCTCCACTAAACAGTCTCCTTTTTACTCTAATCTAGGTTATCATCCTAACATTCTACCACGATTTCCCATAGAAACGCCTTTACCAGCAGTGGCTGAAAGAATCACGTCTTTACAGAAGAATATGGATCTTCTAAAGGAAAATCTGGAATCGGCTCAAGAAAGGTACAAGAAAACAGCAGATAAATTTCGTAAACCTGCACCAGCTTTCAAGGTAGGAGACTTGGTCTGGCTGTCAAACAGAAATCTTAAGTTAAGGATTCCATCGTCTAAGTTGGGACATAAGTACATTGGACCCTATAAAATCAGTAAAATTATAAGTGCCGTTGCTTGTCGTCTTCAACTGCCCAGAACTATGAGAATCCACCCTGTCTTTCATGTATCCCTACTAAAGGCTGCGACACCCAATACGTTTCCTGGACGTTCCTCTCCTTGCCCTGACCCAGTGCTAGTCGATGGTCAGGAAGAATTTGTGGTGGAAAGGATTTTAGATTCCAGGTTGTATAGAAATCAGTTACAATATCTGATTAAATGGCAGGGCTACCCAGTGGAGGACAACTCATGGGAACCGGTCAATAACGTTAATGCTCCTCGCTTGCTCCGTCAGTTTCATCAGAGGTACCCACACAAGCCTGGTCTGAGGTCATCCGGAGGTTGTCCTTAAGGGGGGAGTAATGTAAGGTTCTATGTATAATTCCTGAAACTCAGTTTGTTCGTCAGCCATTTTACTTTCTGTCTTGCTGCAGCTATCTTGCCCTCAGTCAAAATGGAGTTTCCAGCTTGCATGTTCCCGCCCTGATTCTCTCCTTTGCTTCTTAAGCAGCCACAGCTGAGCAATCAGTGCTTCAGAATCTAGCCTGCAGTGAACCTGTGACTTGACTCCTGTAAGCCTTGGACCTTGTACTCCAGCTATTCCTAATGAGGAACTCTGAAGCACTTGTGGACTCTGAACCCTGCTCTTTGAAAGACCCACGTTTGCATGGACTTACGGTAACAGAGAAGAAGATCCTGAATCTGTATTGGAGAGTGATTGATGAGCTTGGATTACTCTGGCCTGCTGTGTCTCCTGTTTCTGTGTCTGCAAACTGTGTGATTATTTCTGCCAACTTGTATGAAGTAATACAGGACTTTTCTATATCAAACCTGTGACTCCTGTGCTTTCATCGCACCCAAGCACAAGACGCTATATGAACTGTACTACATACATTACATTCACACTTTTCAAGTTTGATGTAAAGATGATTTTGTCTTAGACGTTCCAAGACCATTCTCACATGTCCATGATGTTCCTCTGTGGAGTTAGAAAAAATTAGAATATCATCCAAATAAATTACCACAATGTATCTAGGAGATCCCTGAAGATGTCATTCACCAAGTGTTGGAAAGTGGCTGGGGCGGTACTCAGACCAAAAGGCATAACTAGATATTCAAAGTGTCCATAGCGTGACCTGAATGCAGTCTTCCATTCATCCCCAGGTCTAATACGGACTAAGTTATAGGCCCCACGAAGATCTAGTTTAGAAAAAATTTGGGCATGTCGCACTCTCTCCAATAACTCAGGGATTAAAGGCAAGGATAACGGTTTCTAATAGTAACCTTATTGAGTTCCCTATAGTCTACGCATGGTCTCAGAGATCCATCTTTCTTCTTTACAAAGAAGATGGGTGCACCTGCAGGAGATGAAGAGGGGCGTATGAAGCCCTTGGCTAGATTTTCATCTATGTAATCCTTTAAAGCCTTTAGCTCGGGCCCCGCCAGGGGGTAGATCTTACCAAAAGGTATCTCTGCTCCAGGCAATAATTCAATTGGACAATCATATGGACGGTGAGGAGGAAGCTGGTCAGCGTTCTTCTTGTCACATAAATCCACATAGTCCTGGTATACAGCTGGTAGTTCAGGGACTGACATGATTCCTTTAGGAACAGAGCAAGCTGAAACTTTTGGACTCATCTGTTTCTCTGGAAAGTGTAATTCCTTGGTCTCCCAGTTAATGGTAGGATTCTGAGCCTGCAGCCATGGTAGCCCTAGAATAATGGGAAAGTGGGGAGAAGAGATAAGCATAAAGGACAGTTTCTCTTGATGATCTTTACCCATAAGAACCCTCAAAGGCTCTGTTTCCTGATCCACTGGTCCAGAGGTCAGCAGGGAGCCATCCACAGTTTCCATCTGTACTGGAGTAGCCTTCTTCACTGAACGTATTCCCTGTTTCAGAGCAAAGGAGACATCCATAAAATTTCCACTTGCCCCTGAGTCGATCATAGCAGAGCTAGACACCCAAGCTGAGTCAACCCAGAGTTTGATGGAAAGAAAGCAATGAGAATTGTTTTTCTTACAACTCAGCTGGGACACCGCTGAGGAAACTTGAAAAATGGCAGCGTTTACACAGTCAACGTCCTCAGAGGTAACGGAGTTTAAGTCCGAGAAATCAAGATCTGTTGCTGCAGATCTCTCTGGAGCCTGAGGCTCGGACCTGACAGATCCCCTCTCGCAACACTCACATTGAATGAGTGCTGCAGTAGTCTTACGAGAACGGCTGGGGCAGTTTATAATGAAGTGCCCTGACTTACCACAATAGAAACATAGATTCTCCTTAAAACGATGTTCCTTGCGTGCATCACTAACCCGTCGTTGTAAAGAGTCTACCTGCATGGGTTCAGGTTCAGGTTCCCGTGTAATCCTACTCAAAGGTTCCTTAGCTGGAGAGGAAGGTAGGAAAAGGTTAGTACGATTGCTTTCGAACCATCTCTCTTGCCTGCGTTCAGTCAGACGAGTATCAATACGGATGCAGTAGTTAATAAAGTCACCTAACGCAGTGGGAGGGTCGGCACGAGCAAGTTCATCCTTAATCAGTGGAGATAACCCCTTTCGAAAAATAGATTTTTTGGCGGAACTGTCCCAGGTGGTATCAAGGGCCCATCTCCTGAAATCCAAGGCATATTCAGCTACCGAGTGCTTACCTTGGCGCAAAGCTAACATGGCTGCTTCAGCTGTTGCACCTCGATTGGGGTCATCAAACACCTGCCCCATGGCTGAAATAAAATCATCAAGGTGATTCAAACAATCATCCTCAGTCTCAATCAGAGGGTTTGCCCACATTAAAGCCTTGTTGGTAAGCAACATAATTATAGTAAGCACCTTAGATCGTTCAGTGGGAAATTGTGAAGCATGTGCAGAAAAAAAAAGATTGCATTGATTAGTAAATCCCTGAATTTCTCACGTTCACCGCCAAAACGAAAAGGGGGCAACTTGGGAATCCCAGCACTCGGGGCTACGGCAGGAGCCTGGACTCGCCCCTCTAGAACCTCAATCCTGGCTCGCAAATCCTGGGTAGTCTGTCCAACCACTTGCAAATTGTGATTATTGAGGTCCTGTAGATTTGTAAAGCGGGTCTTTATATTCTGCAAATCTGCAAGGATATTATCAGTCACTCCGCAAAGTTCCTTTATGCGGGCCTCCATTTTCCAGATCTTTTAAGACAGGATTACTGGAAGAAGAGGAGAGAAAAAAAAACAATAGTGTTCACCTGTGGCAACACTGCAGAGAGAAAAAAAAATTAAGGGAACTGCTCACCTGGAAAAGGTTGTGAGAAGTCACAACCACTATCATCACAGAAAGTTTCAACCAGACATCTGATATCCAGAGTTACAGCAGACAAAAAAGAGAAAAGAAAGGAAAAAAAAAAAACAATAGTGTTTACCTGTGGTAACACTGCAAAAAGAAAAAACTTAAGGGAATTGCTCACCTGGAATGGTTGTGAGAAGTCACAACCACTGTCATCACAGAAAGTACAACCGGACGTCTGATATCCACAGTACAGCAGACACAGCCTTCCAGACCCAGCAGACACTAACGTTTTGGCTTCAGAATCTTGTAATGTATGTAGTACAGTTCATATAGCGTCTTGTGCTTGGGTGCGATGAAAACACAGGAGTCACAGGTTTGATATAGAAAAGTCCTGTATTACTTCATACAAGTTGGCAGAAATAGTCACACAGTTTGCAGACACAGAAACAGGAGACACAGCAGGCCAGAGTAATCCAAGCTCAGCAATCACTCTCCAATACAGATTCAGGATCTTCTTCTCTGTTACCGTAAGTCCATGCAAACGTGGGTCTTTCAAAGAGCAGGGTTCAGAGTCCACAAGTGCTTCAGAGTTCCTCAGTAGGAATAGCTGGAGTACAAGGTCCAAGGCTTACAGGAGTCAAGTCACAGGTTCACTGCAGGCTAGATTCTGAAGCACTGATTGCTCAGCTGTGGCTGCTTAAGAAGCAAAGGAGAGAATCAGGGCGGGAACATGCAAGCTGGAAACTCCATTTTGACTGAGGGCAAGATAGCTGCAGCAAGACAGAAAGTAAAATGGCTGACGAACAAACTGAGTTTCAGGAATATATACATAGAACCTTACACACAGTCTTGCCTGCCGATACCTATAGGTCAGTGATAAAGTCAATAGACAAGTGTTTCCATGGTCTGTTAGGAATGGGTAGTGGAAGAAGAGGACCAGACAGACAGGAATGCAATATTTTAGAACTTGCGCAAACACTGCAAGCAGACACCTGTTCAACCGCATCCAGATGCAACCCCAACCACTAAAAATGACGAGAAAGGAGGTCTGTAGTTGCCTTACCACCTGGATGACCAGCGAGTACTGAGTTATGATGTTCCCTAATTACTTTATGGCGCAAATCAGACGCTACAAATAACCTCCCCAAAGGCAGGAGGCAGTAATTTGCTCCTGAGCCTCTAACACCTCACTGTTGTGAACACATTTAATTTGGCTTCTGAGGTTGGGCTCCCTCTGGTGGTTGCTTCTGGTAATGAAGCTGCACTGGCTAACAGAAGTCAATCACCTGACGATGATGATTGGAAATCAGGTGTTACTGATTGGGGAGATATAAGTGAGCAGCCTTCCCATAATGCTTGCCGGTGATTTGTTTCTTCCTAGCCTTTTGGAAGTCTGCTTGTGCCCTGCTGTGTCCTGCATCTTTCAGATAAGTTATTTTGCTGTTAAGTCTGTGGCTTTTGTTTACATTTTGCTTTTCTCAGCTTTCTGCCTTGCTGGAATTAGTTCAGCCGGAGTTCCCCGTGGGGACCCGTGCTGGACTCTGTGTTCATTTGCCACAGCCTGCTTCAGTCTTTTCTGCGGTTCTAGTTCCGTGTTATTTCAGTATCTGTTGTTTTGTTTCCAGTGACACCAGAGTTCTGATTTAGTGGGGGAGAGGTCGTTTGGCCTCAGGATTTTTGCATATCAGACGTGTTGGAGTTTTCTTAGGGTTTTTGCTGGATTGCAGACAGTATGCTTTTCTGTCCTGTTCTATCTAGACAGTCTGGGCCCCAGCATTTGCTCGCTCTATTTTCTGTCTGTGTTTGTGCTTCATCATATATGATTGAGGGCTATCTATTCCTTTGTGGCTCTACTCTGGGGCAGTTAGCTGTCCCCTTTCTCTCTTTAGGCTTAATTAACTCTTTGGCTGTGCCGAGGCATCTAGGGCATCGTAGGTATGTCCCACGGCTAATTCTAGTTGTGTTGTCAGTTTAGGGGTCTGCAATCCGCTAGTTACCAACCTCTCTGGTTGTCTGGTTGCCTAGCCTATTGTTCCTATTATCCGCCTCGGTTACCGAATCATAACAGAGTCACCGGCCAGACTGTATATTCTAGGGTACTCTAAAGAAGGAAAGAATAGTAACAAAAAATAGGGAGAAAAAAAGGTGTCAGAATTTTTTAAATATTTTTTCCTCTTTTTCTCTGGGGGCCGTAGAGGATTTTTTCTTCATGGAGACTAAGCATTTGTCTGATGGTGTTGAGCATCTCGCTACTGAAGTTCAGATAATTTCTGCCTATCTCGCTCAGTTGTCTACTGTAGAACCTAAGATCCCTATTCCTGATTTATTTTCTGGGGATCGGTCTAAATTTTTGAACTTTAAGAATAATTGTAAATTGTTTTTTGCCTTGAAACCTAATTCCTTTTCTGAAATTCGGTGCAGCAGGTTGAAATTGTCATCTCCTTGTTGCGCTGCGACCCTCAGGACTGGGCTTTTTCCCTGACCCCTGGCGATCCTGTTTTGGCTAATGTGGATGCGTTTTTTCAGGCTCTGGGTTTGTTGTATGACGAAACTAATGTTATTGATCAAGCTGAGAAAACCTTACTGGTATTGAACCAGGGTCAGAAATCTGCAGAGTTATATTGTCAGAAATTTCAAAAGTGGGCAGTCCTTACTAAATGGAACGATGATGCCCTAGCGGCTCTTTTTCAGAAAGGTCTGGTAGAGACCGTAAAAGATGTTATGAAGGGATTTCCTGTCCCCTCTGGTCTCAACGACTCTATGTCATTAGCCATTCAAATTGACAGACGTTTACGTGAACATAAAACTATGCGAGAGGCGGTGTTGCCTTTCGAGCAAACCTCTGAGCCCATGCAGTGTGATAGGGTTATTTCTAGGGCTCAACTTCAAGAATTTAGAAGACCTAATAAGTTGTGCTTCTTTTGTGGAGACGCCTTTCACACTATTTCCGTCTGCCCTAAGCTGGAAAAACGTTTTGCTCACTCATTTGTTTTGGGCAATGTACAGCCTAAATTCCTTTTGACAGTTACCTTGATCTGCTCCTTATCTTCATTTTCTGATAAGGCTTTTGCTGATTCAGGAGCAGCCCTGAAGATAATGGATTTTGACTTTGCCAAACGTTGTGGTTTTCCCATGGTACCCCTGCGGACTCCGATTCCTTTGAGGGGTATTGATGCTACCCCTTTGGCGGAGAATAAACCCCAGTTTTGGACCCAGGTGATAATATGGGTAGCCCCGGACCACCAAGAGAATTGTACATTTTTTGGTGTTACATAATTTACATGACATTATTGTACTGGGTTTTCCTTTGTTGCAGACCCATAATCCTGTTTTGGTTTGGAAGTCTGTGTCTGTGGTTATTTGGGGTTGTCAATGTGTTCTTAGTGACACTCCTGTTATCTCTACCTCTCCCCAGTCTCAGGATGTCCCTGACTATTTGGCTGAATTTTCTGATGTGTTTATTGAGAGTAAGTCTGTGTCCTTGCCTACTCACAGGAGTTATGATTGCGCGATCGACTTAGTGCCCGGTTGTAAATTTCCCAAGGGTCGACTCTTCAATTTATCTGTACCTGAACATGATGCTATGTATCTTATATCAAAGAGTCATTGGAGAAGGGTCATATTAGACTGTCCTCTTCACCTTTAGGTGCCGGCTTTTTCTTTGTTTCCAAGAAGGATGGCTCATTGAGGCCATGTATTGACTATCGTCTCCTTAATAAAATCACTGTTAAATATCAGTATACATTACCCCTGATTTCCGATTTATTCTCCAGAGTGAAAGGTGCTAGTTGATTTACCAAGCTTGACCTTAGGGGGGCGTATAATCTTATTCGCATTAAGCACGGTGATGAATGGAAGACGGCGTTTAATACTCCTGAGGGGCATTTTGAGTACCTAGTGATGCCTTTTGGGCTCGCTAATGCCCCTTCCGTCTTCCAATCTTTCATGAACAATATTTTCTGGGATTTTGTGGACAAGTTTTTGATTGTTTATTTGGACAATATTTTGATTTCTTCCAATGACTGGGATTCTCATGTGGAACATGTTCGGATTGTATTTTGAGAGAAAATGCTTTGTATGATAAGGGATAGAAATGTCTCTTTGGCATACAAAAAAAATTCGTTTTTGGATTCAATTTGTCTCCGTCCGCTATTGAAATGGACTCGGTCAAGGTTCAGGCCATTTATGATTGGGTTCAGCCCACTTCCTTGAAGGCTCTTTAGAAATTTTTGGGATTTGCTAATTTTTACCGTAAATTTATAAGGAATTTTTCTGGTATTGTGAAACCACTGACGATTTGACCAAGAAGGGCGCTGATGTGGTGAATTGGTCTCCAGAGGCAGTTTCGGCATTTCAGGATCTTAAGCGGAGATTCACTTCTGCTCCTGTTCTACGGTAACCTGATGTTTCTCTCCCATTTCAGGTGGAGATAGATGCTTCTGAGATTGGTGCAGGAGCCGTCTTGTCCCAAAGGGATCCTGTAACCTCTAAGATTAACACTTGTGTCTTCTTCTCTCGAAAATTTTCCCCATCTGAACGTAATTATGATGTGAAGAATCGTGAATTATTGGCTATGGAGTGGGCATTTGAAAAGTGGAGACATTGGTTGAAGGGTGCCAAACATCAAGTTGTTGTCCTCACTGACCACAAGAACTTGATCTATCTCGAATCAGCCAAGCGATTAAATCCTAGACAGTCTATGTGGGCTTTGTTTTTCACGCGTTTTAATTTTGTGGTCTCCTTTTTTCCAGGCACTAAGAATGTTAAGGTGGATGGCCTCTTTAGGAGTTTCTTTACGAATTCTCTTGATGCGACTGAGCCTACTACTAGAGTTGAGCGAAACAGGTCGGTCAGATTCAAAAATCGCCGACTTTCGCCAAAGTCGGACTTCGCCAAGCGAAACACGACCATAGCGTGAAGTCAGCCATGCTGTCGTCGACTCGAGCACCAAAGATGGTTTTCCCATAATGCTTGCAAACGCCTTTTCTCAGCCAATGAGCAAGGACGCACACTGTGGGCAACGAGATGACATGGACAGCGGCCACCACCATCTTAGAGAAGGGCATTGCAGTGATTGACTTGCTTTGTGTGGCGTCACAGTAGCTATAAAAGCCCTGACCGCCGACTGCCATTTTACTTCTGCCGATCTTAGCGTAGGGACAGGTTGCTGCCACTGTTTCTCAGTAGGGAGAAAGTTAGGCAGGAAAGAAAAATGATTCTGTGCTTGTGCTGATAGCAATTGTGCTGTACAGTTAGTGTCTAGTGACAGGGGAGGATTTTGTTGTGTGCAGCAGCGCTGGTTATTAGGCTGCCTGCCAGTGACTAGGGGAGGATTTTCTTTTGTGCAGCAGCAGAGCTGGTTAATAGGCTGCCTGCTAGCTGTATTGATGTGTGTACACTGCTGTGCAGACTGCTTTTTACACAGGACTAATACTTTTATTCTTTTTTTCTGCACAGTTACCGAGCGTTTATTTTTTTCCCACACAGTATAGAGCTGTACGCTCCTCACAGACTACAGTGTACCGGCTGGTCTCACGGACAAATACATTCTGACTATCTGTGTGTGACTCCGGAAATATATACGGAGATTTATAATTACCCATAGACTGTATACAGCTGTACGCTTGTGATATAGTACCCTTTTTCTGCTTTTTATATTCTGGTCTAATGCATACTGAGCCTGTAAGCATCTGTGTCTGACTCAGGAAATATATACGGAGATTTACAATTACCCCTACACTGTATACAGCTGTACGCTTGTGATACAGTACCCTTTTTCTGCTTTTTATAGTCTGGTCTAATCCATACTGAGTGAGCACCTGTGTGTTACTCCGGAAATATATACTGAGATTTAAAATTACCCAATGTATAAAGCTGTACGCTTGTCATACAGTACCCTTTTTCTGCTTATTTATACTCAAGTCTAATCCATACTGAGCCTGTGAGGGTCTGTGTGTTACTCCGGAAATATATACGGAGATTTACAATTTACCCCTATAATATATACACCTGGTATCTTCAGATACAGGGCTCTTTATCTGCTTTTTATATTCTGGTCAAATCCATACTGAGTGAACGTCTGTGTGTTATTCCAGAAATATATACGGACATTTAAAATTACCCCAACACTGTATACAGCTTTACGCTTCTCATACAGTAACCTTTTTCTGCTTTTTATATTCTGATCTAATCCATACTGAGCCTGTGAGCGTCTGTGTGTTACTCCGGAAATATATACGGAGATTTAAAATGACCCCAACACTGTATACAGCTATACACTTGTGATACAGAACCATTTTTCTTCTTTTTATATTCTGGTGTAATCCATACTGACCCTGTGAGCGTCTGTGTGTGACTCCTGAAATATATGCGGAGAATTACAATTTTTTCACTATACTATATACACCTGGTATCTGGTGATACACTACCCTTTTTCTGCTTTTTATATTCTGGTCTAATCCATACTGAGCCTGTGAGAGCTCTGTGTGTTACTCCGGGAAATATATACGGAGATTTTCAATTTACCCCTATACTATATCCTGATTATTTAGATACGTGCCCTTTATCTGCTTTTTTATTCTGGTCTAATCCATACTGAGTGAGCGTGTGTGTGTTACTCCGGAAATATATACCGAGATTTAAAATCACCCAACACTGTATACAGTTGTACACTTCTCATACAGTACCCTTTTTCTGCTTTTTATATTCTGGTCTAATCCATACTGAGCCTGTGAGAGCCTGTGTGTTACTCCAGAAATATATACGGAGATTTACAATTTACCCCTATACTATATACACCTGGTATCTTCAGATACAGTGGCCTTTATCTGCTTTTTATATTCTGGTCTAATCCATACTGAGTGAGCGTCTGTGTGTTAGTCTGGAAATATATATGGAGATTTAAAGTTACCCCAACACTGTATACAGCTGTGAGCTTCTCATACAGTATCGTTTTTCTGCTTTTTATATTGTTGTCTAATCCATACTGAGTCTGTGAGCGTCTGTGTGTTACTCCGGAAATATATACGGAGATTTAAAATTACCCCAACACTGTATACAGCTGTACGCTTGTGATACAGTTCCCTTTTTCTGCTTTTTATATTCTGGTCTAATCCATTCTGAACCTGTGAGCATCTGTGTGCTACTCCGGAAATATATACAGAGATTTACAATTTACCCCTATACTGTATACACCTGGTATCTTAAGATACAGTGCCCTTTATCTGCTTTTTATATTCTGGTCTAATCCATACTGAGTGAGCGCCTGTGTGTTACTCTGGAAATATATACGGAGATTTAAAATTACCCCAATACTGTATACAGCTGTACGCTTCTCATACAGTACCCTTTCTCTGCATTTTTTATTCTGGTGTAATCCACACTGAGCCTGAGAGCGTCTGTCTGTGACTCCTGAAATATATACGGAGATTTACAATTTTTTCACTATACTATATACATCTGGTATCTGGAGATACAGTACCCTTTTTCTGCTTTTTATATTATGGTCTAATCCATACTGAGCCTGAGTGGGTCTGTGTGTGACTCCTAAAATATATACGGAGAATTACAATTTTTTCACTATACTATATACACCTGGTATCTGGTGATACAGTACCCTTTTTCTGCTTTTTATATTCTAGTCTAATCCATACTGAGACTGTGAGAGTCTGTGTGTTACTCCGGGAATATATACGGAGATTTGCAATTTACCCCTATACTATATACACCTGGAATATTCAGATACGGTGCCCTTTATCTGCTTTTTTATTCTGGTCTAATCCATACTGAGTGAGCGTGTGTGTGTTACTCCGGAAATATATACCGAGATTTAAAATCACCCCAACACTGTATACAGTTGTACACTTCTCATACAGTACCCTTTTTCTGCTTTTATATTCTGGTCTAGTCCATACTGAGCCTGTGAGAGCCTGTGTGTTACTCCAGAAATATATACGGAGATTTACAATTTACCCCTATACTATATACACCTGGTATCTTCAGATACAGTGGCCTTTATCTGCTTTTTATATTCTGGTCTAATCCATACTGAGTGAGCGTCTGTGTGTTAGTCTGGAAATATATATGGAGATTTAAAGTTACCCCAACACTGTATACACTGTGAGCTTCTCATACAGTATCGTTTTTCTGCTTTTTATATTGTTGTCTAATCCATACTGAGTCTGTGAGCGTCTGTGTGTTACTCCGGAAATATATACGGAGATTTAAAATTACCCCAACACTGTATACAACTGTACGCTTGTGATACAGTACCCTTTTTCTGCTTTTTATATTCTGGTCTAATCCATTCTGAGCCTGTGAGCATCTGTGTGCTACTCCGGAAATATACAGAGATTTACAATTTACCCCTATACTGTATACACCTGGTATCTTAAGATACAGTGCCCTTTATCTGCTTTTTATATTCTGGTCTAATCCATACTGAGTGAGCGTGTGTGTGTTACTCCGGAAATATATACCGAGATTTAAAATCACCCCAACACTGTATACAGTTGTACACTTCTCATACAGTACCCTTTTCTGCTTTTTATATTCTGGTCTAATCCATTCTGAGCCTGTGAGCATCTGTGTGCTACTCCGGAAATATATACAGAGATTTACAATTTACCCCTATACTGTATACACCTGGTATCTTAAGATACAGTGCCCTTTATCTGCTTTTTATATTCTGGTCTAATCCATACTGAGTGAGCGCCTGTGTGTTACTCTGGAAATATATACGGAGATTTAAAATTACCCCAATACTGTATACAGCTGTACGCTTCTAATACAGTACCCTTTTTCTGCATTTTATATTCTGGTGTAATCCATACTGAGCCTGAGAGCGTCTGTCTGTGACTCCTGAAATATATACGGAGATTTACAATTTTTTCACTATACTATATATATCTGGTATCTTGAGATACAGTACCCTTTTTCTGCTTTTTATATTCTAGTCTAATCCATACTGAGACTGTGAGAGTCTGTGTGTAACTAAGGAAATATATACAGAGATTTACAATTCACCCCTATACTATATACCCTTGGTATCCTTAGATACAGTGCCCTTTATCTGCTTTTTATATTATGGTCTAATCCATACTGAGTGAGCGTCTGTGTGTTACTCCGTAAATATATACCGAGATTTAAAATTACCCCAGCACTGTATACAGCTGTACACTTGTGATACAGTACCGTTTTTCTGCTTTTTATATTCTGGTCTAATTTATACTGAGACTGTGAGCGTCTGTGTGTTACTCCGGAAATATATACGGAGATTTACAATTTACCCCTATACTATATACACCTGGTATCTTCAGATACAGTGCCCTTTATCTGCTTTTTATTTTCTGGTCTAATCCTTAGTGAGTGAGTGTTCTGTGTGTTACTCCGGAAATATATATACGGAGATTTAAAATTACCCCAACACTGTATAAAGCTGTACGCTTCTCATACAGTACCCTTTTTCTGCATTTGATATTCTGGTGTAATCTATACTGAGCCTGAGAGCGTCTGTCTGTGACTCCTGAAATATATACGGAGATTTACAATTTTTTCACTATACTATATACACCTGGTATCTGACGATACAGTACCCTTTTTCTGCTTTTTATATTCTGGTCTAATCCATACTGAGTCTGTGAGAGTCTGTGTGTTACTTCGGAAATATATACGGAGATTTAAAATTACCCCAACACTGTATACAGCTGTATACTTGTGATACAGAACCCTTTTTCTGATTTTTATATTCTGGTCTAATCCATACTCAGCCTGTGAGCGTCTGTGTGTTACTACGGAAATATATACGGAGATTTACAATTTACCCCTATACTATATACAGTCATGGACAAAAGTTTTGAGAATGACACAAATATTAATTTTTACAAAGTCTACTGCTTCACTTTTTCTAATGGCAATTTGCATATACTCCAGAATGTTATAAAGAGTGATCAGCTTAACAGTAATTACTTGCAAAGTCAATATTTGGCTAGAAAATGAACTTTATCCCCTAAAACACATTTCAGCATCTTTGCAGCCCTGCCTTAAAAGGACCAGCTAACCTCTTTTCAGTGATTGCTCCATTAACACAGGTGTGGGTGTGTTAGGATTCAAGTTCCCACTGCTGCACAAAGGGAGTCTCGAACCAGTCCGCTGCGGTCCCCCATTCATCTCCATCCACAGTGGAGCCTGCTCAGCTTAGACGTCGATCCTAGCGTCTCGCCCAGTCTAACAGTGTGCAGAAGATTACTGCTGCGCCTCCAGGCTCTGCTATTGTGGCCAGTACTGGTTAGCGGCGAGCAGACATCTTTAGGACAAAGTCCTTGTTTTCCCCTTCTGAGCATGCCCAGAGTGAGATCTCTCATTGGAGATCAGGGGTCACATGCTCAGGTACTGCAGCAGCTCCTATTGGTCCGCCAGGTAGGTCCTGTGACTACTAGTGTTCTGGAACAAGTTTCATTGGTCCTTGTTTCTGGCAGGTCCTGTAGCTGTTACTATAAAAGGGTAGCATGGCTGGGCCGCTATGCGCTTTATCAATCGTCATATGCTTTGCGCCAGTGTGGTCATGCGTGTGTGTGGTTAGGGCCCGGCTGAAATAAGCCCCTAGAATACCGACTTAATCGGTGAGGAGTTTGGTATGCTAGCTGGTCAGGGTCGGTGTCCTAGATGCCCTAGATTACCAGCATAACCGGTGAGGAGTTTGATTGCCGTATTCAGGGCCTGGCGTTCAGACGCCATAGATTGCGGGTGTCTCCCGCGAGGACATTAGCGCATGATCACGTTCTATGTTCGCTTAGCAGTCAACTGTGTACCTGGGTGCCTGACAGGACACATAAGTTTGTCTCAGTGGCTCTGTGACATAACAGGGTTCGCTTTCAACGCCAGACAGCGCCCTAGCGTGTCTATTTTGCGACTCAGTGGTGTTAAGTGAGTTTGCACACATCGCCATATAGCGCTGCGGCACTCCTTCTAGTGGCTCTGTGGAATAACAGAGTTCGCACATATTGCCACAGCGCATTACGGCGTTTATTTTGGCGACTCTGCGGGATAACAGAGTTCGCTTCTTGCGCCATTTTACTAGCAGCAGGCTACGCCTGCACGGTGGACCCCGGACTGCAAACGCACCTTTTTACATCATATATTTGGTGCGTTCCGCAGACCCTAACATAATACTAGCGCCAGGGTCTGGCTAGTAAAATGGCGGATGACCAGCGTCTACTGCAGTACATCCAGCAGCTGGAGGGTAGGTTGGCGACTCTTGAGCGCACAACCTCAGCTGTGGATGTTACCGCAGTCGCTGTTCAGGCTGCTAACGTGGCTGCAGCCAGTTTGTCCTCTGCCACCTCTGCCCCTACATTATCCCACCTCCCGCTTCCTGACAAGTTTGCCGGTGACAGCAAGCAATGTCGGGGATTCGTGAGTCAGTGCTCTATACAGCTCGAGCTTCTGGCTGCACGTTTCCCCACGGATAGGGCACAAGTGGGTTTTGTACTGTCTCTACTCTTGGGCAGAGCATTGGAGTGGGCAACACCACTGTGGGAGCGCGACGATCGTGTGGTGCGGAGTGCTCCTCGGTTTTTGGAGGCTCTGAAAAAGTTATTTTTAGGACCTCAGGTCACGCACGATACGGCACTCCAACTGCTGGCAATGTCACAGGACTTGTCCATGTTCAACCAGTTCTCAGTCCAATTTCGGACTTTGGCCTCTGAATTAGAGTGGCCAGATAAAGTTCTTATTCCAGTGTTCTGGAGAGGACTGGCAGACCATGTAAAGGACGCTTTGGCTACCAGGGAGATTCCTGCCACACTGGAGAAACTCATTTCTATATCTACCCGCATCGACCTCCGTTTTCACGAGCGGAGGTTAGAGCGGACCCAGTGTAGGCAGAGGTTTCGGCTGGCACCCACCTTTGCCAAATCTCTGGAATTTCCCGTTCGGGCGTCCGACTCCCCAGAGACCGTGGAGACTACTCGAGTGGGATCTAAGTCTCGGACCACTCGAGTATCCATGGTCTGTAGAGTGTGTCAGCAGCCAGGACATTATGCCAACCGATGTCCCCAGCGAATGAGTAAACGGTCATGTTCCGTGACCATGGGTGCAGGGTCATTAGACGCGAGGTATTTTGCTCCGAAAGTGCTCCTTAAAGGGTTAATCTCTCTAGGTTCATCCACTCTTCCCGCCAAGCTTTGTGTGGACTCTGGGGCAGAGGGGAATTTTATGTCCTCCTCCTTTGCCTCTCGCCATTCCATACCGCTGGTGACGCTCGCCGAGCCAATATCGGTGAGAGTGTTGAATGGAGCAATCCTGCCCTCACAAATCACCCACCAGACTGTCTCTCTACCTCTGTCTATGTCTCCTTCACATCAGGAGAATATATCCCTTTTTGTTCTTCCTGAGGGAATAGATGAGGTTTTGTTGGGATTACCCTGGCTTCGCCACCACTCTCCCCATATTGAGTGGTCCTCTGGGAGAATACTGGGTTGGGGTGATCATTGCAGAGACAGATGTCTCAGAGAGGACATTCAGGTTTCCACAACGGAGATACCCATAGATCTTGATTCTCTTCCCAAGGTTTATCGGTCATACGCGGACGTATTCTTCAAAAAGGCAGCGGAGACTCTTCCGCCTCATCGCCCCTATGACTGTCCTATAGACCTCTTGCCTGGAATGGAGCCCCCTCGGGAAGAGTGTATCCTCTCTCTCTTCCTGAGACGGAGGCCATGTCACAATACATCCAGGAAAATCTGGCAAGAGGGTTTATTAGGAAGTCAGTGTCACCAGCAGGGGCAGGATTTTTCTTCGTGCAGAAGAAGAGTGGAGAATTACGACCGTGTATAGACTATAGGGGTCTTAACGCCATTACCGTTAAGAACAAATATCCTTTGCCCCTAATATCTGAGCTCTTTGATAGGCTCCGGGGAGCAAGGGTATTTACTAAGCTGAATCTAAGTGGTGCCTGTAACCTGATCCGCATCCGTGAGGGGGACGAATGGAAGACGGCGTTCAATACCAGAGATGGACATTACGAATAACTTGTGATGCCCTTCGGGCTCTGTAATGCTCCAGCCGTCTTCCAAGATTTCGTAAATGACATCTTCCGGGACATGCTTGCCACCTCTGTGGTAATCTATCTGGATGACATTCTCATCTTTTCTCCAGATATGGACACCCACCGGAGAGATATTTGCAGGGTCTTCGACCTCTTGCGGGCAAATTCCTTATACGCGAAGTTGGAGAAGTGTGTGTTTGAGCAGGAGTCTTTGCCATTCCTGGGCTATATCATCTCCACTCAGGGATTGGCTATGGATCCTGCCAAACTACAGGCTGTAATGGATTGGCAAGAACCCCACTCTCTTAAAGCGGTGCAGCGCTTTATGGGGTTCATTAATTACTATCGCCAATTCATTCCCCACTTCTCTACTTTGGTTGCTCCCTTGGTAGCCCTCACCAAGAAAGGAGCCAATCCCAAATTGTGGTCAGAGGAGGTCTCCAAGGCCTTTACTTCAATCAAGTCCCATTTTGCTAGCGCTCCTATCCTACATCATCCCGAGGTTGATAAGCCTTTTATATTGGAGGTAGATGCCTCGTCCGTTGGTGCTGGAGCAGTCCTTTTTCAAAAGGATGCTCAAGGTCGTAAACATCCTTGCTTCTTCTTCTCCAAGACCTTCACACCTGCGGAGAGGAAATATTCCATTGGGGATAGGGAGTTGCTAGCCATGAAGTTGGCCTTTTCTGAGTGGAGACATCTCCTGGAGGGGGCTCGCTTTCCCTTCCAAGTGTTCACTGACCACAAAAATTTGGTCTATTTACAGACCGCCCAGCGGCTAAATTCCCGTCAGGCCAGATGGTCCCTGTTCTTCTCCCGATTCCATTTCACACTCCATTTTCTCTCAGGGGAGAAGAACATTCGTGCTGATGCTCTGTCTCGCTCCGTGGTGTCCTCTGAGGAGGTGGAGGAGGAGCCTCGGCTGATTGTCCCCACAGAGAGCCTAAGAACTGTGGCCCCGGTTTCGCTTGAGTCTGTGCCTCCGGGCAAGACTTTTGTGCCCATCAATTTGCGACCGGAGGTTCTCTCTTGGGCACACTCGTCCATGGTGGGTGGACATTTTGGGGCAAAGAGGACATCTGAGTTGCTGGCGAGGACATACTGGTGGCCACATATGGTCCGTGACGTCAGGGAATACTTTCAGGCATGCGTCTCCTGCGCCAAGAATAAGTCCCCTCGACAACGGCCAGCTGGGTTACTCTTTCCTTTACCGGTGGCAGACAGGCCCTGGGAGATGGTCGGGATGGATTTTGTGGTTGGCTTACCCAAGTCTCGGGGCTGCACCATCATCTGGGTGATAACCGACCACTTCTCCAAAATGGTGCACTTGGTGCCGTTACCACGTTGCCGTCTGTACGGGCCTTGGCAGCATTATTCATTAGGCATATTTTCCGCCTACACGGTATGCCAGACAAAATTGTTAGTGATCGAGGTCCCCAGTTTGCGTCTCGGTTCTGGAGAGAGCTGTGTCGTTTACTCAGCATTGAGTTGAATCTCTTCTCTGCATACCATCCCGAGACGAATGGGTTGGTAAAGAGGGCCAACCAGACCTTGGTCACATACTTGCAACATTTTGTCTCTGCAGGTAGGATGACTGGGAATCCTTGCTACCATGGGCTGAGTTTGCTCTAAATAATGCTGTGGCTGACTCCACCGGACAGACCCCATTCCTCCTGAACTACGGTCAGCATCCGCGGGTACCAGTGCCCATGCCCGTGTCTTCCGACGATTCCAGGGTGGCAGACTGGGCTGTGGAGGCACGGGACATTTGGGACCGCACCCAGGATGCCATTCAGGCCTCCAAAGAGAGGATGAGGTCTTCGGCCGATGCCCATCGGCGCCCCGCTCCTACATTTGCACCGGGTGACCTAGTGTGGCTCTCTGCCCGAAAAATCAGGCTACGCGTAGAGTTCACCAAGTTGAAACCTCGCTTTTTGGGTCCCTTTAAAGTTCTTGAGCAGGTGAACCCGGTGGTTTACCGCCTAGCCCTTCAGCCTCGCCTTGGTATCACTGACACCTTTCACGTGTCCCTCCTGAAACCCGTGGCCATTTCCCGGTTTTCCGAGTCATCTGCCGGGACGTCGGGTTTATCTACCGATGATCATGAGGTGAACGCCATTGTTGGGTGCAAGGTGGTACGAGGCAAAAAATTTTATTTGGTGGATTGGAGGGGTTAAGGGCCTGAGGATAGGTCCTGGAGCCTGCCGAGCATGTTCACGCTCTGCAGCTCATCGCTGCCTTTGAGCGCAGCGAGGCCCAAAGAAGGGGGGTTAATGTTAGGGTCGAGTTTCCACTGCTGCACAAGGAGAGTCTCGAACCAGTCCCGGTTCGGTCCCCCATTCATCTCCGTCCGCAGTGGAGCCTGCTCAGCTTAGATGTCGATCCCAGCATCTCGCCCAGTCTAACAGTGTGCAGAGGATTACTGCTGCTCCTCCAGGCTCTGCTATTGTGGCCAGTACTGGTTAGCGGCGAGCAGACGTCTTTAGGACTAAGTCCTTGTTTTCCCCTTCTGAGCATGCCCAGAGTGAGATCTCTCATTGGAGATCAGGGGTCACATGCTCAGGTACTGCAGCAGCTCCTATTGGTCCGCCAGGAAGGTCCTGTGACTACTGGTGTTCTGGAACAAGTTTCAATGTCCTTGTTTCTGGCAGGTCCTGTAGCTGTTACTATAAAAGGGTAGCATGGCTGGGCCGCTATGCGCTAGTATCAATCGTCATATGCTTTGAGCCAGTGTGGTCATGCATGTGTGTGGTTAGGGCCCGGCTGAAATAAGCCCCTAGAATACCGACTTAATCGGTGAGGAGTTTGGAATGCTAGCTGGTCAGGGTCGGTGTCCTAGATGCCCTAGATTACCAGCACAACCGGTGAGGAGTTTGATTGCCGTATTCAGGGCCTGGCGTTCAGACGCCATAGATTGCGGGTGTCTCCCGCGAGGACATTAGCGCATGATCACGTTCTATGTTCGCTTAGCAGTCAACTGTGTACCTGGGTGCCTGACAGGACACAGAAGTTTGTCTCAGCGGCTCTGTGACGTAACAGGGTTCGCTTTCAACGCTAGACAGCGCCATAGCGTGTTTATTTTGCGACTCAGTGGTGTTAAGTGAGTTTGCACACATCGCCATATAGCGCTGCGGCACTCCTTCCAGCGGCTCTGTGGAATAACAGAGTTCGTACATATTGCCACAGCGCGTTACGGCATTTATTTTGGCGACTCTGCGGGATAACAGAGTTCGCTTCTTGCGCCATTTTACTAGCAGCAGGCTCCACCTGCACGGTAGACCCCGGGCTGCGAACGCACCTTTTTACATCATATATTTGGTGGGTTCCGCAGACCCTAACAGGGTGTTGATGAGGACATGGCTGGAGATCAATCTGTCATGATTAAGTAAGAATGACACCACTGGACACTTTAAAAGGAGGCTGGTGCTTGGCATCATTGTTTCTCTTCTGTTAACAATGGTTATCTCTAAAGAAACACGTGCAGTCATCATTGCAATGCATAAAAATGGCCTAACAGGGAAGAGTATCGCAGCTAGAAAGATTGCACCTCAGTCAACAATCTATCGCATCATCAAGAACTTCAAGGAGAGAGGTTCCATTGTTGCCAAAAAGGCTCCAGGGCGCCCAAGAAAGACCAGCAAGCGCCAGGACCGTCTCTTAAAGTGTTTCAGCTGTGGGATAGGGCTACCAGCAGTGCAGAGCTTGCTCAGGAATGGCAGCAGGCAGGTGTGAGTGCATCTGCACGCACTGTGAGGCGGAGGCTCTTGGAGCAAGGCCTGGTCTCAAGGAGGGCAGCAAAGAAGCCACTTCTCTCCAGAAAAACATCATGGACAGACTGATATTCTGCAAAAGGTACAGGCAGTGGACTGCTGAGGACTGGGGTAAAGTTATTTTCTCTGATGAATCCCCTTTTCGATTGTTTGGGACATCAGGAAAACGCCTTATTCGGAGAAGACAAGGTGAGCGCTACCACCAGTCTTGTCTCATGCCAAATTGTCAAGGTAAAATATAATTTTCTATCTTATATTTTATATATATGTGTTTTGCTATTTTTATACCTTTATAAAATATGTTTATATGTACTTTGTTACTTTGATATGTCAAGATAAACACAGTTTTCCTTGAATATGTATTATTCAGATTGAAACTTATTCTAAGATGACGTCAGTACCAGCTAGTCTGTCTCCAAGAAATTCACTGATGACTGCCCCCACCTTTGGGGAACTGAGGATTGCACCAGCAAGTCTGCCTGGATACAAGACCTATGGAATGTGAACCAATAGAGATGGCCAGATGCTGGATATGTCCATATATGGACATATATAGCTTACCTCCCCGCCCCATCCACCCTTTACTCCACCCTGACATCCTGTGTAGATAATCCCATGCTTGCAGAAATAAAGATCAGTACTTTGCTGAGATTGGTGCCTGCATACAGCCCTCTAAGCATGCTCTGAAGTTTGAACCAGCCTATTGTCTGACTCATTCTTTAAACGGTTAACCCATGCTTATAATCTAATCTGGAGTGACTGGAGGACGAGTGTTTGTCGTTTCGACCCCGACAATTGGCGCCTAGCAACGTGGGGCAGTGGATCGCCGCCCGTCCGGACCCGTCCTGAGGACTTTGCGGTGGTGCCCGCGGTGACTGAGTGCGAGGACTGCAGCCTCCATTGAACACGGTAAGTTGGGATCATATACTTTATATGCGTCCCACTTGCCTGTGTGTCAGTCATTGTTGGCGTTGCTGTATTGTCGATTTGGGTCTGGGTGGGTGACCGGTTGAGTGGTGATACCGAAGGCGATCCCACGCCACGCTCCGAACCAGCAAGTGAGACCGAGTGACGTTCATGTTTGCGTGTACTCGTGTCAGCACCACTTCCTCCTCCTCCGGTCACTGTACCTTTATGTAGATAGATGCCTCCCGTGACTGTTAGAATAAAGTTGGGACAAATTTTAGATTCTTGAAGTGTTGAGTGGGGTATAAGACGCACATGATAGTTTAGTTAGTGACAGATTGATTAGGATTCTGTCTTATAAATGACAAATTGAGCAGGGACTCTTTGTCTAACACGGGGAGCCTCATTAGGAGAAGCCCCAGTGTCAGTACATGGAGCGGGGACTCTGTGCTGTGTAGGGTGTCACGGCGAACTGTGCTGTAAAGTCACCATCCACAGTTGAAGGGACAGATTGAGTAGGGCTCTTTGTCTTGTCAGTACATGGAGCGGGGACTCTGTATTGACGGGTGGTGACCTGCAAGTGACGCCGGTGGTCTGAGTCGCGACAGATCATTGCACTCTGTTAAAATCATGATGCGTATGTTTAGATCTGAGAAACCTCATAAGTTAGAGGGTGGTGCTGTGGGAGTCAGTGAGCTTGTTCAGTCACGGGAAGGCCGGAAGGCTGTTAGAAATGTGAGAAGTTTGTATAAAATGATGGGTCTGCCCAGTACCGGGAGACTTCAGCCTTCAGTATGGAAGGATTATGTAGGACAGAAGAAAGGAAAGTTGGGTGATGAGGGTCTCCTGCATCAAGCTCAGGCACATCTTAGAGTAGCAAATGATTTGAAAGTTGAGGGCTGGAAGGAAGTAGATGGTGCAGGAGGTTCAGAAGGTGCCGAGCCTTTGTTCGGATATGCTCTGCATGTGATCTTGTTGATGTAACTAAAATGGCCCCCGTTGTTGATGTAACTAAAATGGCCCCCGCTGTTGATGTAACTAAAATGGCCACTGCACCCCTCATGTCTGTTGCTGTGCCAAGTCCCCAGCCACCGCCCTATAATGGCACCGATCTAAGAACAAAGGGAGGTTGGACTTGTAGTGCATGTGGTGAACAGAATCCGCCTTGGGCGGAGACCTGCCGTGTCTGTGGGGCGGGTCGCCCCTGGTGTAATGCCCAGCCCAATGCCCCTTCCATATCCAACAGTGGGACGCCCCCAGACAACGCCCTTCCCACAACACCTAGCGGCCATCTTGGAACACCTAGCGGCCATCTTGGAACACCTAGCGGCCATCTTGGAACACCCAGCGGCCATCTTGGGACACCCAGCGGCCATCTTGGGACACCCAGCAGCCATCTTGGGACACCTACTACCAACCACCCGGACAGCCGGAAAAGGTTTTAGTCCCCGTCGCTGAGGCCCCTGTCCCAGGGCTCGGTCCTTCAGCCCCTGCCTCTGTTCCTAATCCGGAAGCTACTGCACTACCTCTGTTCCCAGTGGGTGCCCCTCCCAAGATAGAAGAAATTAGGCACCAGGAGCTATCTGAAACTAATGATAAAGTGGTAAAATTTGTGATTGCTTTGTCTAAAGAATTGACTAACACCCACTCTACAGTGTCTACTTCTCTCCCAGAATTTACAGGTGACACGGTGCACGACTTCTCGCCTGGTGACCTTGTGTACGTGAAAAAGTTTGTGAGAAGAGACTGTCTCCAGCCCAGATTTGAGGGTCCCTACACTGTGGTCCTGACCACCCCTACTGCCCTGAAGCTCGAGGGCAAGAGCACCTGGATTCACACTTCCCACTGCAAGAAGGACAAGATTAGTCAGCAGTCATGAAGTTTCTGATATACATATCCTTTTGGCTGCATCCTGATCTCCAGTAGTGCCAGCATGCCCACCTTTGGGTTTAACTTCTGGGTTAATACTATAACCCCTGTGGTTATCTTTAAGTTCAATTTCTGTCAAATATTCAACTGTGATAGAAATGATTTCAAGGGATCAGCGCACCAGACTTGGGGGAAAGGGACATTTTATCTCTGTGTCACCCGCGCAGGGGATGAAAACTGTTATTATTGGTCAGATGTGGGATGGAACACAGAAGAAGGAAAATTGGTAGTTGAAACTAGATACAATAGACTGATAGATGAGACATACAAGTGTTATGTTGGTAGGAACGGACCTGATAATGCAGAAGTCAATGACGCAGAAGCAGGGGGTATGTTTACAGAAGTGTTGAAAAAAAAAAAAAAAAAACATGTACGGATAGACAGGCAGAGAAAGGAAATTACACTAGTTCAGGGAAAGGAAGAAGAGCCAAAAGATTATTTCTGGGCTCTAAGAAAAGCTTGGGTAGAAATGGGTTTTGTCCCAGAAAACAAGACTAGTGAGAGGGTTCTAGCAAGTGCATACATGAATGGGAAAGGAAGTGACAGAAAGCTGAAAGTAAGTAGACTGGATTGGAGATCAGTTAAAGCAGAGAATCTAGCCAGAATAGCACAAGGGGTACAACATGATTTAGCGCAGGCAAAAATAGGTAGCTTGCACATGAACCCCCTTGTCTCCTTACCCCCCACTCCTAATTGCACAGTGCAGGTGAACACCAGGGGGACATGAGGTTGAGTTCCAAGTGGACACGGGGGCAGACAATTCAGTAATTACAGAAGAGGACTGGCCATTTGGGAAAAGTGATTTCTCCCACCATGTTATAGCGACTCCTTATAACTCTCCATCTATCCTGCTCCCCGTCACTAAAAAGATTCCCCTGAAAATTCAAGGAACCACTGTACACACACAGTTAATGATATTACCACGAGGTCAATGTAATCTTTTAGGTAGTGATGTGTTGTCACAATTGCAAGCACATATTGAGTATCATCCTGATGGAACTGTCACTATGACACCAGGACTGAAGCCGAGCACTCTTTGTAAAATCATGTCGCTAGACGTTGCTAGTATAGAGGACATAAATGAATTTCCTTCAATGTTAGAAGGTGTGATACCGCATGATTTCTGGGCTTCAGATAAAACAGATGTGGGCAGATTAAGGGTGCAGCCAGTTATGGTCAAATTAAAGCCAGGTGCAATCCTGCCCCAACAGAGACAGTATCCTCTTAGTTCAGCTCAAGAGACGGCTATAGCTCAGCAGATTACAGAAACTGGCAGCAAGTGATGTTTTAGTTAAAACCTAGCCCCCACCTTCGGCATCTCTGTTGCTAGGTTCCTTATCAGTAGCCTTGACAGTAAAAATTCCAACCTTCAGCTTCCCCCTTCGGCTACCGGATTTAACCCTCTATGTATTGGCTGGTACAATATATATATATATACACTTTTGTTCCAGATATCTCAGGATGCTGCTTGGTTTACAGTTATTGATTTTGCCAATGTTATTTCTATAACATGTTGATGACTTACTGGTTTGTGCCCCCTCCAGGAAACAGTGTCGTATTGCAACAATATTACTCATGTTGTTTCTGTACCAAGTTGGTTGTAAAGAGTCAAAGGATAAACTGCAATTTTGTAAATCTTCAGTTATCTTTTTGGGACATTGCATTACACCGGGGGGAGCGACATCTGACCAGCGCTCGCAAAGAAGCAGTACAGAATTTTCCTATTCCTGTTAATGTTGCCGCTCTTAGGATATTTCTTAGACTGATTTCCTACTGCAGACAGTGGATACATGCTGTGTCAATCCTCATGCAGCCTCTCTATGACTTTATCACCATTGTGCCTTTTAAACTAACTCCTGAAGGTATAGACTGTTTTTATTCCCTCAAAAACAGGATTGTGGCAGCTCCAGCGCTAGGAACCTTCAACTATGAACTACCATTCACCCTGTATCTCCATGAACAGCAGGGACACGCGGCAGGAGTATTGACTCAATTGCATGGTGATAATCAAAGGCCTGTAGCCTATTTCAGTGGAAGACTAGATGCAGTGGCTAGAGGTGCCCCGTCCTGTGTACGGGCAATACATGCTGTAGGACTATTGCTCCACAAATCGTCAGACATCGTGCTTGATCATCTACTGACAGTATTTACACCTCATGATGTATACACCATACTGAACCAGGTGCAACCGGCACACCTTTCAGCTGCACCGTCACCTTTGATTGCAATGTGCACTTTTAATGCCTCCAAATGTTTCTTTGCAGAGATGTACCACACTTAATCCTGCCACATTGTTGCCTCTCTCGGATCTAGGGGGAGGCCAGGTACGGTATTGTACAAAGAAGATCCAAGAGAGGAGATTCCTTATGATTGTGTTCAGCTTATGGCACAGGAAACAGCAGGCCTACCCACAGTGTTTGAAACTGAAAGACTTAATGTTGATTTTGAATCTTTTGTAGATGGATCTCGCCACCAAGATGACTCAGGTACCTTCCACACCAGGTATGCCATCGTCTCCCTGAATGCAGTAATCAAAGCAGAACCAATGCTCCCATATCAGTCGGCCCAGGAGGCTGAACTTAAGGCTCTGACCGAGGCCTGTAAGATAGCTGAAGGTAGAATTGTTAACATCTACACAGATTCTAGATACGCATTCGGTATAGCTCATGATTTTGGTCCAATTTGGAAATCTAGAGGATTCCTGACGGCAGCAGGACATCCCATTAAAAATGCTGACGCAGTCCAGCAGTTAATTGATGCATTACAATTACCAAAAGAAGTAGCTGTCATAAAAGTTAAAGCACATACCAGATGCACTGATCAGGTGAGTAAAGGAAACGCAATGGCCGATGCAGCAGCAAAAACAGCAGCCAGTGGACCACTCCAAGGGGTAACGATGCACCAGATAAGCGCTCCCAAAAATCCCTTTGTGTCGGAGGATGCCTTAGCCCAGATGCAGGCTCAGGTGCGCCAGGAGGAAGTAGAAAAGTGGGAAAAAGAAGGTGCATGTCTGAATGCAGCAAATGGGGTATGGGGAAGAGGGATGCGTCGATGCCTTCCAAGGGCGTTGTACCCTGCGGTCGCCCAGATGTTACATGGGCCAACCCACCAGTCCAAAACTGCTGTGATGAGCGTCATGCAGAAGCATTGGGTGGCACCAGGCTTTTCCACCTGTATAGAAGGTTTGATCCAGGGATGCATGGTATGTGCTACACATAATCAGAGAAGGGTAGTCAAGATACCATCCAAACACGCCCCTCGGCCCTTCTATTCTTTCCAGAGACTGCAGATTGATTATATTCAGCTGCCAAAATCAGGGTCATGGGAGTATGGGTTGGTGTGTTTTGATTTATTCTCAGGTTGGCCGGAGGCTTTCCCGATTGCCAAGGCTACGGCTGCGGCAACCGCAAAGAAGCTGCTTGCGGAGGTGGTGTCCAGGTATGGAGTACCAGAGGTGATCGAAAGTGACAGAGGTACACATTTCACAGGTGAAATAATGAATGAAGTCTTGACAGCTCAGGGAATTCAACAAGCTTTCCACACCCCATATTATCCACAAAGCAGTGGAAAAGTAGAAGGACTAAATGGGACATTGAAGTTAAAAATCCAAAAGGCCATGGCTGAAACAGGGCAATCTTGGCCTGAATGTTTACCATTAGCCCTATACTCAGTAAGGTACACTCCAAATAGAAAGACTGGACTTTCTTCGTATGAAGTACTATTTGGCAAAGTGCCTAGCTTAGGATGTTTCTTTTCCCAAGCACTGGAAATGAGTAACCATGTATTAAGCTCATATGTAAGGGATTTGCATAAAAGACTCAAGAAAGTACATGATAATGTTTTCAGTTCTCTTCCAGATCCGAACCAGGATCCTGGGAGTCACAGCCTGCAGCCTGGAGACTGGGTAGTCATTAAAAGACACGTGAGAAAGAGTCTGGATCCGAGAATATAGCTCCACTGATATCCAGGAAGAGAAGGAGTCTGGGTCAGCTGCACACCGGTTATGCCGAGGATCCCAAAGTTTATATAGATCCCATAGGTGTTCCTAGGGGGGTCCCTGACAAATACAACGCCCAAAATCAAATAAAAGCAGGCTTTCTCTCTCTTATCCCAATGATACAGATCAATAGAAATGTGGATTGGATAAATTATATATACTATACGGAACAGAGA